>CM026303.1:5329071-5398968 GCA_014851415.1 Cnaphalocrocis medinalis | reverse complement strand
ATTCATTGACATGTTTATTGTAATTATGGAAGAAAAAGAAATATAGTGATGTGACTGAGTTTAGAGTTATTTTAGTTAGTATAATTATTAATTGGTTCAATCAATTTCGCATCTAATTTACTTTATTTGTTTTATAACCAATTTTATTTCATTATTTATAAATATGTAATGTGAACAATTTTTTTTCGTAGTCCTAGTTCGACAAAATATTAAATCTTTTATTCATGCATGATACTGAAATTATTTGGTGTAATTTACAGTTATAACAAAACAATGATAAAATGGATGCCGAACAAATAAAATGATATATTCATGAAATAGAACAATTTAAACAAAAAATAAGAAAAACTTAAAACTTAACACTAGTCAATCATGTGATCGAGTAATTCCGTCTAGTGAGATAGTTGTTCATTTTGAAAAAAAAAAAGCAAAATGAATCAAATAACTTGAGTGCCCAAATTTTATTTCAATTACATCTCATTTTTAATATTATAATATCGCCTAATTTGTCTGTGCTAGATTTCACTCGAATACGTATGGATAAATTTGAAATGAGTCAAACAACTCGACTGAACTAATTCGACTCAAATAGCATCACTAGTTAATATGTTATCGTAATTTGTTTAGATTACGTGGGTGGACAGCAACGCCGGCGTTTTGACCCCTCGATAGAGACATCTGATCCAGTCTTTAAAAAAAAAAATTAAAGTCAGTCACATTGCGGACCTCCTTCTTTTATATTGACGACTGATAAAAATAAAAAATGTTCCATAATTTAAATTTAAACTTTACTGATTCTTCTTTTGACTTTTTTGTTTCGTTTTAAAATAGAAATGGATTTTAGGTAATAGAATTTTTAAAACGATTTTCCTATTCCAGTTTGATATTTTTCCCAATTTATACCCAATACATATAAAACATTCAATTTTCACTAGCTAATATCAATTTGAGAGCTTTTTAACATTTCTATACAATTTTGACAGCGGCTGTCACTCTGACATTGACAGCTGTCACCATATCGTCTGTGTAAAATCAGTGTATCGTCTAAGCTAATGCGGGTTCATGAAAAATCCGCTAGATGGCTTAAAATTACGTCATTGGTTACTGTGTTTGTTTTTAACTTCTTGCTGTATTTTTTATTCTATAAATTGAGGTTTTTTAACCCCCGTCAAAAGCTAATTTAGCCCTTTGGGGGTAATTACCCCCATGTTAGGTTAGGCCGAACTAGTGGTAGAAGAATCCCTGTATAGACGAACTTTACGCCATCTATCGTTTTTTTCACGAGATATATCTCATATTTTATATCCATTTTGTCAAAGACAAATGATATATCTATTTTGTCTCTTAGAAAGAGATAACAATCACATGATTATTCCTTTCTCATTTCGACAGAGAAAGAAAAACATGTTTGTCTCTTTCTTACAATTCGGCATTTAGTTACGCCATGTGATAAATACAGTGTTAAGTTTTAGTCTTTTTAAAGTCTTTATTTCCCTATAGACGTTGAAATTGTTTGACATTACAATATCAAACACCAAACTTGGCGCGATGTAGACGACACCCAGCGCCATCTTTTGGGCACACTTGGAACTATGTACTAAAGAAAGGAACCGGGTTCCGAAACAGAGAGTTGGTCAATAGTCTTCTATACTATTTATAAAGAGATATTTTCTATAGACAACAACAAGGCTTATAGGTAAACCGAAAACACGAAACGCTTGCGCGATGTAATTGAGCACAGCGCCATCTATTGGTTCATTTCTGAATTACGGTCCCGAAGTGAGGGCGGGCCACTATCTATTTATAAAAAGGTTACATCTATTGACAACAACAAGGTTTATAAACCGGAAATGCGAAACTCTTGCGCGATTCAATCGAGACCCAGCGCCATCCATTGGTAAAGCTTGGAACTAATAGAAAAATTAACTCCAAAAAACGAAGTGATTAAGGTAACCGCGTGTCTAGTATGACTAAAAAAACGACTAAAACTTTAACAGTATATATTAAGTTTTATTTGAGATCATATCCAAGATTTTTTTTCTCCGGGGAGGGTATTACCTTTCTTTATACCCCCCTTCCCCCCAGATCTGACTTAGGTCCAATAAATACATACCTAAATACCTACTGATGACTTAAGATTTCAGAATAACATTGTAAAAATATTTACAAGTAACCTTTTATTGCTTAATTTTTTTCAGTATTCAGAATTAGTTTGGTCATAGACAAGTCGATATTTATAGACTTATTGTCACGTGTCATAGATAAGCTACCTTCACGCTTGTTGTCACGTCCATCGACAATTTCTCTTGTTATACTTGTCACTTGAAAATGTCACTTCGACCGTCACGTCTCTCGACATTTTCGTCACTTCATATACATTTGGAATTCATTTTGTTGACTTGCACTCCCGTGAAAATGTCACTTTAGTGGACATATCGTCACTCTGTACAATATGTCACTTGCAATTTGTCACTTTAACGTCCATTTTTCACGTTTCGCCGTCACTTAGATTCGTCACTCCCGTATATTAAAACAAAATTAAGTGTCCTTTATTTAGCTAATTAATCAGCAGGGCAGGAGGATTTCAATATAACCGATTGGTAACAGTTTCACAGTGTCCCGTGTCACTTCAATGGCCGCGTGTCACTCCCCTGTGCGGCGCGTCACTCCCCTGGCCGTCACTGCCCGCACATAGTCTTGTCACTTCCCTGGCGCGACCGAAGTGACGTTAAATATTTTGTAGTCTCGTTAAGTTGTTACTGATTAACCTGTAAAAATAAAATAGGTAATTTAAATTAAAACAAAGGAATGGAATAATCCCATGAAAATTAAAACAAAGGAATGGAATAATCCCATGAAAGAGACTACAATACTGTAGTCTCTTTCATGGGATTCACAAATTTAAATGGATGTCTGGTTTGAGCAGTTCTAAAAATAAAGTATTAATCGCGTATTGTGGTGTGAGTATATGTATACTCTGATTCATAATCATGTAATGTAAACTGACAGATGTCAATGACAAGTTTCTATGCATTTTGACATTTTGCATGTATCAAATTGAGTGATAATGCATGGGGATGACACATTGACACCTGTCAGTTTACTTTACATGATTATGAATCAGAGTATAGTGTGTCTGATACGTACCTAGTCATCTGCTATAGTGTACACCATACATACCTAATGGTAAAGGTCCCTGTCGTGGTTGGGCGTGGTCTGTATGTGCGGCAAGTACAGACAGCCACACATCAGGTTACCACAACCTGTCAATTTCCTCAATTGATATTCAACCTAATTTGTTTGACAGTAAGATGAGAGTCGATTGAAGAAATTTGAGTTTTTTTTTTTTTTTATAGGATAGGGGGCAGACGAGCATACGGATCACCTGATGTTAAGCGATTACCGTCGCCCATGAACACCTGCAACTCCAGGGGCTTCACAGGTGCGCTGCCGGCCTTTTAGAGCGAGATATGCCCTTTTCTTGAAGGTTTGTAGGTCGTAGTGGTCCGGAAATACCGCAGGTGGCAGTTCGTTCCATATTTTTGTCGTACGCGGCAGAAAGTTCCTGGCAAAGCGCACAGTAGTGGACTGCCAGCCATCCAGATGAAATGGATGGAACTGCTGCCGCGTGGAACGATGTCGAAACGAGGCGGCAGGAATCAAACCGAACAATTCCTCGGAGCACTCCCCATGGTATAAGCGATAGAGAATGCACAAAGATGCAACATCTCTCCGCAGCGCCAAGGGGTCAAGCCGACTAGTGATATCCCGGCAATCGACGATTCGAGACGCTCTCCGCTGGATCCGGTCTAGAGGAAGAAGCTGGTACGCAGGTGCTCCTGCCCAAAGATGAGAGCAGTTTTGTATAGTTTGATGTGTGGCTGTACGTACCTAATCGTCTGGTGTCTATCATACGTATCTAGTGGTCCGATGTGTGGTCTGTAGAGTGTCTTATACGTACCTAATCGTCTCGTGTGTAGTGTATATCATACATACGTAATCGTCTGTCGTGTGTTCTGTAGAGTGTTTTATACGTACCTAGTAGTCTGATGTCTCGTGAGTAGTGTCTATCTTACGTACCTAATCGCCTGGTGTCTCGTATGTAGTGGCTATCTTATGTACCTAGTCGTCTGAAGTGTGTGCATGATCTTGTTTGTTTTGTATTGGCCTGGGTGTTTTCTATATATAATATAATGTATTTACAAAACTAAAAGAAAAGTATTATACGTATATATTTGTAATTCCACTATTAGTTCTGATATCTGTAACACAGGTGCTTGAGCTAACTATCTCAGAGTCAGACCAATGTATGTGATGTAGTGAAATATTATTATTATTATATCATACACACCAAATCGTACAGGACCCTATTGTAGTCTGTAGTGCGTCCGCTACGTACGCAGTACGTAGCCTGGCGTGTGGTATCTCGTATGTAGTGTATACCATACTCACCTAGTCGTAGAGGTCCCGGTCGTGGTCCGGCGTGCGCGCGCGCGGCAGCGGCGCGGGCGGCGCGGGCGGCGAGGCGGCGCCGTAGTTGAGGAAGTCCCACACGAGGATGGTGTCGTCGTGCGACGAGGACACTATCTGGAACTCGTCGAACTGGAGCCGGAACACTCGACCGGTGTGCTCCTGGGGGAATGTGTTCTATTAAATTGATGTTATGATGTGAATGCGCATAATGCATAAGGGCATATCTCGCTCTGAAAGGTCGGCAGGGCACCTGTGAACTCCCTGGAATTGTAGTTGTTCATGGGCGATGGCAATCGCTTAACATCAGGTGATCCGTCTGCTCGTCTGTCCCCTATCCTATAAAAAAAAATGAGTGTAAGATAGTCTTGAAATAAGATCCAACTTCTCTCATTTCGAATATAAATAAATGCACCAGACAATTACACCAATCAACCTGATCTCAAACTAGGGCAGTCCCTGTTATTAGTAGCACTTGATGGTAATTGCCCCCCGTTAAACGGAACATTTTTTAACAAAACGGCACAATTTAGAATAGAATAGAAATAAATTTATTCAATGACACAAAGATTACAATAGGTATTACAACATACAAATTGAAATACACATAAGCTCAGTAATGGGCAGGACTCGGAGGATGTATTTTTAATATTTTAATCTTTATATGTACAATAAAGAATAAAGTTTCCACAATAAAGAACTTACTTACTTACTTACATAAAAAAAAAATAGGTAAAAATAAACAAAAAAAAAAAATCAAAAGCAAACATGTGTCACCGAAAAGGTTTGCACTCAGCATAATATGCCGAATTTATTTAGCATAATATGCCGAATTTATATATCATAATGTGCCGAAATTATTTAGCATCATGGTGCTTTAATACGGGACATAATATGACCAAAAAAACAGGACTTTTTTATGTGATACGTGGCAGACGAGCGCCGAGCGTTTGCTCGTCGGATCACCTAATGGTAAGCGATTCCCACCAGCCGTAGACACATGCAAAACCATTAGAGTCACAAGTTCGCTGCCAACCTTTAACCATTTCCTCCGAATGGGCCGTTGATACGCTTACTCACTTGACGAAACACAGAGCAGGCGCAATGAGTCTGTTTTCCTAAGTACCAGGAATACAGAAACAAAATAGAAATATGTAAGTGCTTTAGCGAATCACACTGCAGCAGGCTGATTAGTCCGAATCGATTTGTCCAAGTACCAGGAAAACAGAAATCATAGGGAAGTAGGTTCTTAAGTGCGACAGTTATATGAGAGGCGGCGGGCAGGTCCCACATAGTTTGGATTCTTTCGATTAGTCAGTATGGTTTTGTCAAAGTACCAGGAGAACAGAACTCATGAAGAAGTATGTTTTTGAGTGTGTCACACATTTGGTACTCACCACGAGAGTCCTTAGACACAAGTCTTGGTGCGGCGTGCGTACGTCCAAAGCGGCGGGCAGGTCCCACACCTTTATCTTGCCGTCGTACGCGCCGCTCACTATCCTCTTATTGTCGAATCTGGAACAAAATCAAAGGTAAAATATAATAACTACTACCTAAGTATTTTTTGTGATTGGTGGCAGACGAGAAGACGGCTCACCTGATGGTAAGCGATAGACACCTGCAACACCAGTAGAGTACAAGTATGCTGCTAACCTTTGACCCCTTTCCCCCCAAAAGGCTTTTTTCATTACTATCGATAAAAGTTAAGTTAAATTAGTATGAACGTCAACATGATCCAGGGGGGGAGCTGCCTTCCCCTGCCTCCCCCTGGGTTCGCCCATGGTTAGACTAACCAAGGATGAAGGTGCTAGTTGTACACAGCTTGATAAATTAGTTAGACTCGTCCGTCGAAAGTACCAGGGAACCAGAAATGAAGTGGAAGTTTGTGTCCAAGCGCGGAGCCAACTCATATGTACACTATAACTCACCGTATGCATCGCACCAGCTCCTCATGCCCCTCCAGCACGCGGATGCACTGGCCGCACTCGATGTCCCACAGGCGGATGGTGTTGTAATTTAGGACTCAGGACTGATAGCTTAACGCGTTTTGTCACTCTGAGCGTGACAGGGGCAATTCGGCGGTTTAAGGTTTGGAATACTTCAAATTTTCCAACGTACTTACCAGGAAATCAGCAATCAAGTGGAAGTAGGTAATAATAAGACATAGCTTAGCTAAATCCGATCTGGTCTTCCGATTAGTTGGATTCGATTATCGAAAGTACCAGGGAAGCAGAAAACAACTGGAGGTAGATGGTAAGGCAGAGCTTGGCTAATCCGATTTCATTTCAAAATGTCATTAAACAAACAATGACGTTGAAGTTGGACCTCAGTCTCACAACGCTATTACGTCGTAAGACCCAAAAGCCTTTTAAAAGGCATAACCATTGATTTTCTATTGTGTCTGCTGTCTGGGCCTCACGACAGGCGATTACCAGGACATCATAACTCACCGTATGCATCGCACCAGCTCCTCATGCCCCTCCAGCACGCGGATGCACTGGCCGCACTCGATGTCCCACAGGCGGATGGTGTTGTCGGACGAGCCGGACACCACGAGCCGGTCGCGGTACTGCAGGCACGCGATGCCGCGCTTGTGGCCGTTCAGCGTGCGGACGAACTCGCACGATGACGTGTTCCACACCTGGGGTAAGCACGATTATTTTCATAAAGTTAAAAAAAAATTAAAGGTTTGAGATTGACCTCCCCCCCCCCCCCCCCCCCCCCCCCTTGTCAGCAAAAGTTGGCGATAAAATAAACTTTTTCTTTTTGAATTTTTCAAAAGTAAGCAGAACCAAGACGCCCCCGCCTCCACCATCGATGTAAAGTATCAGCCTATATACTGTCCCACTGCAGGGCAAAGGCCTCCATCATAGAAATCATGTTATCACTACTATGATGGGATTAGGCTTAATCACCACGCTTGCCTAATGCGGATTGGTGATCACAAACCCGATTACCCGAGCTATGTTCGAAAAATTCGTAACATACTTTTGCTCGACCCGGGAATCGAACCCGGGACCCCGAGATCACGGCCCGGTACTTAAACCACTAGACCAACGGGGCGTCTGTCACCATCGATGCTTACGTAATAATTGAACGGAACGGAACTCGGATTACAGTAGTTTAGTCCAAAATAATGGTAGCGTATTAAAAGTACCTATACGTTAATGTGTTGTACGGTCAACTCCAAAAATATGTATATGTCGCCGGAAAATAACAAGACTCGTAAGTTGATAAATTTTCTAGGTAGTTGATCAACTCTCGGAAAATAATAAACGGCAGTGGAAATGTACTATTTAACGCATTGAATTTTAGGTAATTGGTCAACTTACGGTACCTAGCCGTAATTTAATAATTAACTATATTGCTACAAGCAAAATCATCCACAAATGGGCCAATCGTTGCCCAGTGTACTATTTGATGGTACACTATTATCCGTCACTTAATACACTTTTCTCTGATTGGTCGACAGCATTAGCAGGTATAAAATCACGTGAGTCTATTAACCAATCAACGTACACCTTGCCTTTGTCGGATGATTTAACGGCAAGACGCCGTAAATTAATCAACTTACTAAAATTAAATGCGTTAAATAGTACATTTCAACTGCCGTTTATTATTTTCCGAGAGTTGATCAACTACCTAGAAAATTGATCAACTTACGAGTCTTGTTATTTTCCGGTGACATATACACTTTAGGACCTTGTCACAATACATAATATAAGAAAGTAGAACGACCTCTACTTTCTCAGTGTATTGTGACAAGGTCCTAAAGTGTATACATATTTTTGGAATTGACTGTACAAGTTCATCTACGTAGAAGAGTGCTACAGACTTCATTGCGTAACATTAAGATGACTTACATTATGATTTTGAGTGTCGCGGTTGCTGTTAGCAACCGAACATGGCCGCGCACGCATCAACCAATTAGAAATTGACATGTTTAGCGCGCGTAAGCGGAACGTTGTGATTGGTTAAGATTGTTTCAATTTAACATTTCTGCGCAGGTAAATCGGTGTAACTTATAAAACTGGTACTACTGTAACTGGTGTACTACTGTAACTGGTGTACTACTGTAACTGGTGTACTACTGTAACTGGTGTACTACTGTAACTGGTACTACTGTACCTGGTACTACTGTACCTGGTACTACTGTAACTGGTACTACTGTAACTGGTACTACTGTACCTGGTACTACTGTAACTGGTACTACTGTACCTGGTGTACTACTGTAACTGGTACTACTGTACCTTTATAGTCCTGTCTCCGCTCGCGCTGACGATGTACTTCTCGTCGAAGTCGACGACGTTGACGGCGGCGCGGTGGCCCACCAGCACGCGCCGCAGGTTGATCTCCGTCGTCGACGTCATGTCCCACACCGCTATCGACCGGTCCTGGATGAACGAACATCATTAAAAAAATATAATCAGCCTATATACGGTCCTATTGCAGGCCCTCCATCTGTCCATTATGTCATAAATGATAAAATGGTGATTAAAGGTGTGGTACACAGCTTGATAAATAAGTTAGACTCGTCTGTCGAAAGTACCAGTGAACCAGAAATTAAGTGAAGGTTGGTGTCTAATCGCGGAGCCGTCATGCCAACTCATATACATTACTAGCGGCCGCCCGCGACTTCGTCCGCGTGGAAAAGTAACTTTTTACCCCCCTTTTAACCCCTTACAACCCCCTTAATATTATTATGTTGATAGCCTATAGCCTTCCTCGATAAATGGACTATCCAACAAAAAAAGAATTATTCAAATCGCACCAGTAGTTTCGGAGATTAGCGCGTTCAAACAAACAAACAAACAAACTCTTCAGCTTTATTATATTAGTATAGATGACTCGTACTGTGAGACGACGCTGTGTCACTAACAAAAATAATGATGAAGGCAAAGCCACCACTAACATGGCCCGAATTAGTACATGAGGCAGACGAGCAGACGGATCACCTGATGGTAAGCGATTGCCGCCGCCTATAGACACCTGCAATACCTTCTGTGAGGCCGTGGTATCACTCCGATCGAAGAGTGGCTCTCCCGCTCGTCTGACGAATGTACCAGGGAACCAGAAATGAAGTGAAGGTTGGTTAAAATGAATCTCTCTAACCTTGCTGCATGTCACCATCATCCCGTTGCAGAAGCGCAGACCGTGTGAGGCCGTGGTATCACTCCGATCGAAGCTTGTCTCTCCCGCTCGTCCGTCGAAAGTACCAGGGCACCAGAAATGAAGTGAAGGTTTAATGAATCTCTCTAACCTTGCTGCACGTGACCATCATCCCGTTGCAGAAGCGCAGATGCAGCACGGCCTCGCAGTGGTGTATGAGCGTGTTGAGCATGGCGCCGGAGCCCACGTCCCACACGCGCACGGTGCTGTCGCTGGAGCCCGAGATGATGGCTCGTCGCGTTATGAGGAGACGTTGTGTGACCACTAACAATAATGCTGATGAAGGCAAAGCAACCATAACACAGAATGCCCCATGCCCCACTAGAGACGATGACTCGTCGTACTGTGACCAAACTTGCTGCATGGAGCAGGTGTATCCCCTTACAGAAGGTCTGATAGCTTAATAGATTACACAGCTTGATAAATTAGTTAGGCTCGTCCATCGAAAGTACCAGGGAACCAGAAGTGAAGTGAAGGTCAAAAGACTCCATCTAACCTTGCTGCACGTGACCATCATTCCATTACAGAAGCGCAGATGCAGCACGGCCTCGCATTGGTGTATGAGGTAGACGAGCAGACCGTGTGAGGCCGTGGTATCACTCCGATCGAAGCGTGGCTCTTCCGCTCGTCCGTCGAAAGTACCAGGGAACCAGAAATGAAGTGAAGGTTGGTAAAATGAATCTCTCTAACCTTGCTGCATGTCACCATCATGCCGTTGCAGAAGCGCAGACCGTGTGAGGCTGTGGTATCACTCCGATCGAAGCGTGGCTCTCCCGCTCGTCCGTCGCAAGTACCAGGGCACCAGAAATGTAGTGAAGGTATCTAACCTTGCTGCACGTGACCATCATGCCGTTGCAGAAGCGCAGATGCAGCACGGCCTCGCAGTGGTGTATGAGCGTGTTGAGCATGGCGCCGGAGCCCACGTCCCACACGCGCACGGTGCTGTCGCTGGAGCCCGAGATGATGGCGCGCTCGTCGTACTGCAGGCAGAGGACCGAGCCCGTGTGCCCTTGCAGCTCCTATACCAAATTAAGACGATATTAAAGTACAGTAACATAAATAATGAGATCGGACTTTCTGCTCCAAAGAATGAAGTCCGATTTGCAATGTGTTTATTAAAGAACTAGTGGCCCGCCCTCACTTCGCTTCGGGAACGTAATTCAGAAATGAACCAATAGATGGCGCTGTCTCCAATTACATCGCGCAAGCGTTTCGTGTTTTCGGTTGTCTATAGATGTTATCTCTTTATAAATATGTAGTATAGATCTGGTGCAAATTGTAAGGGAATTATTCATTATTATTTTTTATCCGAAAACATCAGAAGTGGGTGACAAATACTCACCTTGACGCACTGCAAAGTCTTCCTGTCCCATATCTTGATGGTGTTGTCTCTTAACCCTGACACGATTTTGTTGTCGTCGTACTGGAGGCAGTACACGCCTTTGGAATTTTCTGATCTGCAGTTTATCCTCTGAAGAAGAAATACACAAATAATATTTTCATTTCTTTATATCATTACACATTTAAAATATATAATTATAGTAATCATCATCTCTCTCTAACCATAGCGTGCAATGAGGGTTTTCTATGTCATAATCCTCTAGATGGCGTTAGAGGGCGACTGGTCCAACAACTAGTGGATTGGTTACATTTTGACGTATCATGTCAAAATTATGAAGTTACGTCACAGAATACTTAATAGTACAAGGTACAGAAAACCCATTTCTAAAAACCGTTTATAGAAAAATAATGCCTCAGGCTATAACATAAATTTGAAATTCCGACCACCCAACGTTCAACACCTACAATTATTCATACCTAGAAGTGCGTTCTCTTTCTATCGCACGCAACTGTCGCACATGCGTCGCCGCTGGCTCGTGATTTTCTACTGATCGTCCCCTCCAGAGGGGACGCCGCATGTACTTGCAAATTCGTAGGTACACGCGGAGTGGGACAGGCCTGGTTACGTACAAAACGACCAATGTCGTCAAAGTTAGACCTGACGTCACCGTAACGCCATCTATCGGATTTTGCTTTTGCAAAAACCGTCATTTCCAGTTACGACGCCCCAAATGCTGAAACAGCCCTCTTGATCAGACAAAATGGCACTGTTTACAAGACTATGACGTAACAGTAAGTATAGTTAGTTACCTGCAAGTTATGCCTGGCCATTCTCGAAGCCAGACAAAATGGCGTTGTTTACAAGACTATGACGTAACAGTAAGTATAGTTAGTTACCTGCAAGTTATGCCTGGCCATTCTCGAAGCCAGACAAAATGGCGTTGTTTACAAGACTATGACGTAACAGTAAGTTTAGTTATCTGCAAGTTATGCCTGGCCATTCTCGAAGCCAGACAAAATGGCGTTGTTTACAAGACTATGACGTAACAGTAAGTACAGTTAGTTACCTGCAAGTTATGCCTGCCCATTCTCCAGTTGTCTTCTATGGAGCGTATGTCCTGTATGATCTTGGGGTACAGCTGTCTGTAGAAAGAGTGGGACGGATGCTGGCAGCCGGGCTTCGGCTTGAATAAGTACTGATCCTGCGGAGAGAGGATTTATTTTTTAGTGAAAGGGAGATTCTAGAGTATTTTTTTGATTTGTCAGAGAAAAGGTATTAAATACCCTAGTATAAAATAAAATAACAAATTTTGTTGATTCCAAATTGCCCAAGATACATCTGTCTAATGTTTGTTTTTCTATACTATTTATAAAAATATAACTTCTATGGACAACGACAAGGCTTATAGGTAAACCGAAAACACGAAACGCTTGCGCGATGTAATTGGACACAGCGCCATCTATTGGTTCATTTCTGAATTACGTTCCCGAAGCGAAGTGAGGGCGGCCACTAGTTTTTTAAGTGGCTCAGTATATTGGTTTACCTCAGCCTGATATTAAGCAAAAGGAGAGTTAGCGAGTATTTCCCTGTCGCTCGAGAGCCCAGGATAATGCGAATTTGGAGTCGAATGACACTAGGGTCAATTAACATTTTGGGATCAAATGACACTTTGGAGTCAAATGACACTTCTGGTGGGATCATTTGCCGTCGCTAGCTTTAGAGTCAAATGACACTGTGGCACCATTTGCCATCTAGGTGGTGGGGTCATTTGGTGCTAGCGTCAAACGACACTCTTTTGGATCAGACACGTTGGGGGTCAAATGACACTCTAGGATAAAACGACACTCAAGGATCAAATGACATTTTTGTATCAAATGATACTCTGGGATCAAATTACACTTTCGTCAAATAACAACTAACATTTTGTATCCAAATTGACAAACACATGACCCAAATGACACTGTATTGACAAATGACACATGACCTAAATAATACTTTGTCGACAAATGACACTGTATTGACAAATGACACATGACTTATATAATACTTTGTCGACAAATGACACTGTATTGACAAATGACACATGACTTATATAATACTTAGTCGACAAATGACACTGTATTGACAAATGACACATGACTTATATAATACTTAGTCGACAAATGACACTGTATTGACAAATGACACATGACCTAAATAATACCTACTTTGTCGACAAATGACACTGTATTGACAAATGACACATGACCTAAATAATACTTTGTCGACAAATGACACTGTATTGACAAATGACACATGACCTAAATAACACTTTGTCAACAAATGACACTTTGTATCCAAATGACAGTTTGCATCCAAATGACACTTTGTATCCAAGTGACACTTTGCATCCAAATGACACTTTGTATCCAAATGACACTTTGTATACAAATTACACTTTGTATCCAAATGACAATTTGTATCCAAATGACACTTTGTATCCAAATGACACTTTGTATCCTAATGACACTTTGTATCCAAATGACACTTTGGAGTCGTCAGGATGCTCGGTCTTCCTCGCAACTTACCCATTCACCTATGTTCTACTCTAAATCTGTACTGAAACGTCACTAACCATCCCCTCCGCTCCGCGAGGCCGCGCCACAGCGAGTCGGTGCGCACCTTCCGCTCCACGAGCTTCTTCCACAGCATGCCCTCGGAGATGACGCGCTGCCCACTCGCGGCAGACCAGCTCCGCCGCGCACAGCGACCGCGCGTCCAGGTGCGACAGTATGCCGAAGCCGCGCTCTCCGGGCGAGGCGAGTGACGCTAGGGTCCAGCGACACTTTGACACCAAATGACACTGATGTCGGGATCAAATGACACTTTGGAGTCAAATGACACTCTGGGATCCAATGACTCTCTGGGATCAAATGACTCTGAATCAAATGACACTCTGGGATCAAATGACACTTTGGGAGTCAAATGACATTTTGGGAGTCAAATGACATTTTGGAGTCAATTGACACTTTGGGAGTCAAATGGCACTTTGGGAGTCAAATGACACTCTGGGATCAATTGACACTCTGGAGTCAAATGACACTTTGGAGTCAAATGACACTGGTGGTGGAATCATTTGCTATCGCTACTGCGAATTCACGTCAAATGTTACTAGGATCACATAAGCCCTAAAGTAGTCTTCCTACCAGGGCGCCACGCAGCGGCGTCTCGCCACCTAGAAGCCGCACAGTAAAGCGTGTATCACTGACCATCCCCTCCGCTCCGCGAGGCCGCGCCACAGCGAGTCGGTGCGCACCTTCCGCTCCACGAGCTTCTTCCACAGCATGCCCTCGGAGATGACGCGCTGCCACTCGCGGCAGACCAGCTCCGCCGCGCACAGCGACCGCGCGTCCAGGTGCGACAGTATGCCGAAGCCGCGCTCTCCGGGCGGGGCGAGTGACGCTAGGGTCGAGTGACACTTTGATACCAAATGACACTCTGGGACCAAATGACACTGATGGCGGGATCAAATAACACTTTGTAGTCAAATGACACACTGGGATCAAATGACACTCTGGGATCAATTGACACTTTGGAGTCAAATGACACTCTAGGATCAAATGACACTGGAGTCAAATGACACTCTGGGATCAAATGACACTTTGGAGTCAAATGACACTTTAGAGTCAAATGACACTCTGGGATCAATTGACACTCTGGGATCAAATGACACTTTAGAGTCAAATGACACTCTGGGATCAATTGACACTCTGGGATCAAATGACACTTTGGGAGTCAAATGACACTCTGGGATCAAATGACTCTCTGGGATCAAATGACTCTGAATCAAATGACACTCTGGGATCAAATGACACTTTGGGAGTCAAATGACATTTTGGGAGTCAAATGACATTTTGGAGTCATTGACACTTTGGGAGTCAAATGGCACTTTGGGAGTCAAATGACACTCTGGGATCAATTGACACTCTGGAGTCAAATGACACTTTGGAGTCAAATGACACTGGTGGTGGAATCATTTGCTATCGCTACTGCGAATTCACGTCAAATGTTACTAGGATCACATAAGCCCTAAAGTAGTCTTCCTACCAGGGCGCCACGCAGCGGCGTCTCGCCACACACTAGAAGCCGCACAGCAAAGCGTGTATCACTGACCATCCCCTCCGCTCCGCGAGGCCGCGCCACAGCGAGTCGGTGCGCACCTTCCGCTCCACGAGCTTCTTCCACAGCATGCCCTCGGAGATGACGCGCTGCCACTCTCGGCGACCAGCGTCCGCCGCGCACAGCGTAACCGCGCGGCCAGGTACTACTTTATGTTCTCTGCTAACGTGGTCGAGGGCCTTTCTCTGTTTGACAAACAAAGAGATAAGAGTAAAGTATCAGCCTATATCACGGGCGTTAACACTTTACTCTTCAAGGCCACATATCAATTGAACTTAAGGGCCCGGGTCGCAGTTAGTATTCGTTTCAATAGCTTTGCGTAGGTATAACTTATCCATGTAGTCCACACTATTCATATAAATGGCTAAAATGTATGTCTATTACTTTCTCTACGCAAAACAACTAAACTGATGTTTCTGATAAGTATAATATGTAGTTGACTAGTAATTAAATAATCACAAATAGTCGCAGGCGCGCGCAATAACGTAGCGTTTTACCGTCAATGCGTATTTGTTTATCCGTTTATTGTGTATATTTATTTATCCTCCAGTTGTTACCAAAGAGTCTTATGAAACGTCGGCTTACTACGGGTTTTTTAATATGTTTATATGGCAGACGAACAGACGGATCACCTGATGGTAAGTCTGTCGTCGCCGAAGTCCAACAACACCAGTGGAGTCTCCTTTTTCCCCCCCCGATGGCCTCCGGTACCATCACTCACACAGTGAAACACTGTGCAAGCGCTGCTTCACGCCACTCTTGTGTGAGGCCGTGGTACCACTCCGGTCGAGCCCGCCCATTCATGACGAAGCGTGGCTCTGACACTAACGGTGAGATAGAGTCCTGGAGACCTATTTTTGAATTTTCGCTTCGTCCAAACAAAACTACTCGTTTTGCAAGTCACGTCGTCTCGTGAGTCGCATGATTCATAATTTTCCCTATTTTTGAAATCACTCGCTTAGTGTGTCGCCAATCTTGTCAAAGTATAGTCCTTTTCACGAAAAGAGTCCCCCGGATTTTTGATGAACTAAAATGACATGGCAGTCTACGTAATGAGTGGGAAAGAGATAGAAAGCCTATTTGTATGACAATGGCGCCGCTCCCAGGGGACTTTTTTCGTAAAAATGGACTTTATGTGTTATCTCGTTAATATTTGACGTAAATGCGACCACTCGCCTAGCGAAACGAGTGGTTTACACCACTCGTTGCAAATCGCTCGTTTTCGAATGATCAAAAATGCGGATGTCAAAAATCATGCGAGTCACACATTTTTAGTGAGACGACAATTCAAAAATAGGTCTCCTGTAGCAGTACCGTGAGTTTGAAATACTATCCTCGCTATCGAAAACTATCGCTTTGTCTTTTCATTGTGATGCGTTTGAAAGAGGCAGAGCAATAGTTTACGTTATGTCAGTTTTCGATGTCAACTCATGGTAGCGGTACAGACCTAAGGTCATCAAATTGAAACTGTTATTTCAGCAGTATAAATAAATCTTCAACATTCACCGTAGGTATTTATCACAAGTCTAAACATTCACAACTGAATGTCATGAATATCGTTATATTTAAAATTCAAATTTGCGCAGACCTAACTTTGAATTGTATTTACATTCTGAAAACTGCGTATTAGAATCTTCAATCCTAACAATCCCTGAAAACTACGTTAGAAGCGTCCGAGAGGCGTATCATTAAAGCACCTACTATTTGCTCTTAACTTCTGCATCCCTGGTACTTTTAAATAAAAGAGGAGCTTCTCCACGAATGATGAATCATCACCATCACCATCAGGTGATGACATGCTCGTGCATCATAGTGGCATATCCGCGACAGGAGTGTTTCGCGAATGATGATGGATATGAGGGACAGTGTTAGGTCGAATTGACCCCAAGCCGATGATGATGGTACTCACTCGGAAGCATGCTGATGAAGTCCCGCTGCAGCATCGGCTTGAGGTACGCGTTGATGTGCCCATGCTGGTAGTGGCACATCCGCGCCAGGAGTGCTCCCGAATGACGATGATGATGGTACTACTCGGCAGCATGCTGATGAAGTCCCGCTGCAGCATCGGCTTGAGGTACGCGTTGATGTGCCCATGCTGGTAGTGGCACTTCCGCTCCACGAGCTTCTTCCACAGCATGCCCTCGGAGATGACGCGCTGCCACTCGCGGCAGACCAGCTCCGCCGCGCACAGCGACCGCGCGTCCAGGTACGACAGTATGTTCTCTGCTACGTGGTCGAGGCCTTTCTCTGTTGACAAACAAAGAGATTAAAAGTAAAGTATCAGCCTATATACCAGCGGTCGTCACACTTTACTCTTCAAGGGCCACATATCAATATGAACTTAAGGGCCCGGGTCGCAGTATATGCGTTTCAAGAGCTTTTGCGTAGGTACTTATCCATAGTAGTCCACACTATCCATATAAATGCGAAAATGTATGTCTATTACTTCTTATCTCAAAACAACTAAACTGATTTCTGATAGGTACGAATATGTAGTTGACTAGTAATTAAATAAATCTACTATATCGCGGGCCCGCACAAATAACGTCTGCGCAGACGTTATTTGTTTATCCGTTATTTGTGTATATTTATTTATCCTCCAGTTGTTACCAAAGGCTTACTACGGGTTTTTTAATGCGTTATATGGCAGACGAACAGACGGATCACCTGATGGTAAGTCTGTCGTCGCCGAAAGTCCAACAACACCAGTGGAGTCTCCTTTTCCCCCCCGATTGGGCCTCCGGTACCATCACTCACACAGTGAAACACTGTGCAAGCGCTGCTTCACGCCACTCTTGTGTGAGGCCGTGGTACCACTCCGGTCGAGCCCGCCCATTCATGACGAAGCGTGGCTCTGACACTAACGGTGAGATAGAGTCCTGGAGACCTATTTTTGAATTTTCGCTTCGTCCAAACAAAACTACTCGTTTTGCAAGTCACGTCGTCTCGTGAGTCGCATGATTCATAATTTTCCCTATTTTTGAAATCACTCGCTTAGTGTGTCGCCAATCTTGTCAAAGTATAGTCCTTTTCACGAAAAGAGTCCCCCGGATTTTTGATGAACTAAAATGACATGGCAGTCTACGTAATGAGTGGGAAAGAGATAGAAAGCCTATTTGTATGACAAGTGGCGCCGCTCCCAGGGGACTTTTTTCGTAAAATGGACTTTATAGTGTTATCTCGTTAATATTTGACGTAAATGCGACCACTCGCCTAGCGGAAACGAGTGGTTTACACCACTCGTTGCAAATCGCTCGTTTTCGAATGATTCAAAAATGCGGATGTCAAAAATCATGCGAGTCACACATTTTTTAGTGAGACGACAATTCAAAAATAGGTCTCCTGTAGCAGTACCGTGAGTTTGAAATACTATCCTCGCTATCGAAAACTATCGCTTTGTCTTTTTCATTGTGATGCGTTTGAAAGAGGCAGAGCAATAGTTTACGTTATGTCAGTTTTCGATGTCAACTCATGGTAGCGGTACAGACCTAAGGTCATCAAATTGAAACTGTTATTTCAGCAGTATAAATAAATCTTCAACATTCACCGTAGGTATTTATCACAAGTCTAAACATTCACAACTGAATGTCATGAATATCATTATATTTAAAATTCAAATTTGCGCAGACCTAACTTTGAATTGTATTTACATTCTGAAAACTGCGTATTAGAATCTTCAATCCTAACAATCCCTGAAAACTACGTTAGAGGAGTCCGAAAGCCGTTCAGAAATCATAAAATGTTATTTCTGATCTCCTGGTCGTGACATCTGACTATTAACTTAGTTACTTCTCATTAAAGCATCTACTATTTCCTCCTAACTTCTGCATCCCTGGTACTTTTAAATAAAAGAGGAGCTTCTCCACGAATGATGAATCATCACCATCACCATCAGGTGATGACATGCTCGTGCATCATAGTGGCACATCCGCGCCAGGAGTGTTTTCGCGAATGATGATGGATGATGAGGGACGAGTTTTTTTAGGTCGATTTGCCCCCAAGCCGATGATGATGGTACTCACTCGGCAGCATGCTGATGAAGTCCCGCTGCAGCATCGGCTTGAGGTACGCGTTGATGTGCCCATGCTGGTAGTGGCACATCCGCGCCAGGAGTTGCTCCACGAATGACGATGATGATGGTACTCACTCGGCAGCATGCTGATGAAGTCCCGCTGCAGCATCGGCTTGAGGTACGCGTTGATGTGCCCATGCTGGTAGTGGCACATCCGCGCAGGAGTTGCTCCACGAATGACGATGATGATGGTACTCACTCGGCAGCATGCTGATGAAGTCCCGCTGCAGCATCGGCTTGAGGTATGCGTTGATGTGCCCATGCTGGTAGTGGCACATCCGCGCCAGGAGTTGCTCCACGAATGACGATGATGATGGTACTCACTCGGCAGCATGCTGATGAAGTCCCGCTGCAGCATCGGCTTGAGGTACGCGTTGATGTGCCCATGCTGGTAGTGGCACATCCGCGCCAGGAGTTGCTCCACGAATGACGATGATGATGGTACTCACTCGGCAGCATGCTGATGAAGTCCCGCTGCAGCATCGGCTTGCGGTACGCGTTGATGTGCCCATGCTGGTAGTGGCACATCCGCGCCAGGAGTTGCTCCACGAATTCCACCTGAAAACCGGCACCACAATGCGTTAGGTATAACGTCAAAAAAGTCTTAAAAACGGATGTCTAAGGAACTAACAGAGTTCCAATGCTTCATATTATAACCAATTGTGTTACCATACCCTATGGTATAAGCGGCAATGGCACTATCATGAATAGAACAGTAAAGTAAAGTATCAGCCTATAGTACTGTCCCACTGCAGGGCAAAGGCCTCCATCATAGAAATCAAGTCATCGCTACTATGATGGGATGGATAGGCTTAATCACCACGCGTGCCTATGCGGTGCGGATGATCACAAACCCGAGTTATGTTCGAAAAATACCGAATCACACTCTTTGCTCGACAAGGGATTCGAATCATGGCCAAAAGATGTCGCTTAGTGTCGACTGCATCGCGCCAGTTGCATTTTGTCTTTTCGATTTGTATACAAGATTTCCCTATGTCTGCAGATTTTATCCCTTTATAAATGGTATAGATTAGAGATGCGCCGAATATCCGGTTGGTATTCGGCATATTCGGCACTTTTTCCACTATTCGTATTCGGCCGAATTATTCGGTTTTAGTGCCGGTATTCGGTTAGAGTATTTCTATTTTCCTGGCTATATAACATGGAATTTAAAAGGACAAGTTTCGTTATGTAAGATTTATGTTTTTGTAAATTAAATAAAACTGGCGAGGAATGTGTTAAAAAGCTAATAAATGAAATCAATTAAACTTGAAATCAACGTGTATTTTAACATCTAAATTCCACATATTTATTTCCTGCCCTATTAGTATGTAGCTAACATTAACTTAAAAAAATACCTAATTCATTTATTTTTAAGCCAAATCAATCAATATTAATATTTTTAAATTTAAATAAATAACACAATGTACTAAAACTATCACAATAATCGAAATATTAAAGAAGAATATAAGGATTTTGTAATACATGTGTTTTCTATGTGAATCATTTTCACCTTGTAAACACATCAAATTAACCGGATTCTACTGTATGTAGTTTTTAATAACTTACATGGCCCGTAATAAATATCTGGGGGCACGGCAGTGTCCCCGCCAAGTCGAGCGCGAAGCAAACACTGCCGTATCATCCTTTACTGGAACCATTTCGCCGCATTTTCATTACTAATTTCCTTACGTTCGGTTAGTATAATTGGTAGTACAGCCACCCAGACTGTAGAAGGTTGTGGGTTCGAGTCCCACCTGAACCCATCATTGAATTTTCTTAAGTGCAATTTTACCTGGATGCAATTAAAATTACCTGGTCCGTCTCGTTCCATCTTGAGAAGTAGTTCAGACAGGCGTCCCTCTCCGCCGTGTAGGCCGCGCTGCTGGGCGCTGGCCTCACGCCGGAGTCCAGGCACGTTAGCGACGTCACCTGCAACCGTGGACAAAGTTAGGCTTGATACATATACGTGGTATCCAAGACAGGGCTGTTTGTGTCTGCTAAAGATCGTTACAACTGCCTCGAGTAGGTGCATTTCCACAAGCTGCGGGATGTTGAGCGGTAGTCATCTTTATATTGCTATTGGGATAAGTCTCCGCTAAGTATAGCTGGAGGCACGAAAGTATAGCGATGACAGTTATTTTGCGCACTTGTAAAAAAGAAGACTTTCTAAGAAAATTGGTTTCTGTGCACTCAGGTCATAACTACACTTTCTGCGTGCTATCACATGCGATTCTCACCCTAACGCAACGAGCATACATGTAAGTAGTGTTTAAAGTTTTATTCGCGGACCGTACTTTTTACTCCGCCGCGGAGATAAGTCCGCCACTTCCGTAGGCCCTATGGGACACACAACAGAGCCAAGCTTCGGTATAAATGGGCCGGGTCGAACGGAGTGATACCCAGGCCTCACTTCTGTGAGCGTGATCGGCGTGAAGCAGCGCCTCTTACCGCACGCTATTGTTTCGGCTTTTTAGTTTGTATTAAGGTTTGTCGATGACTGTAGAATTTACTTCTTTATAAATAGTATAGTGAATAGTCAAAACTATGCCAGATTTTGCAATGAATCTCCTTGAATCTCATATAATTATAATCAGACCTTAGCGGCGCGTCAACTCAACAGCCAAGAAAAGAATTGATGTTTTCCTTTTAATTTTTCAATTGAAAATATGCCAATCCTCAGTTCGTACTTTGAATAAATTTTTGCGGCCAAGTTTTTCGGTGGTTACATTACTTCCTCTCAATTTCTGATTCCCTAGTAAGTAGACAACGACAAGGCTAAAAGCGCTCACAGACGATCTAACATCACAAAAAAAAACACCAAAGAAGTAGACTAGAAGACCACAACAGTGCTGGTAACTAAAACATTATATCTTTTGGAAACTGGCAAAACATTAAAATTTTAAAGCCATAGCCGAAATATCTATAGGACATTGACATCAATCTGCCAACCTTCAAATTAATTAAAGAACCTAATTAAAGTGAAACTATAAAATTAATTGATAAGAATAAGAATTAAATGTCTTTCGATTCGGTTGAGTTCCACCTGAGTAGATTAATACTAATCTGTAGATTGCCATTCAACAACATCGTTAAGAAATCTAACATATTATACCTTTCTCATCTTATACTGTAATTCCCAGTTGTGTCTGGGACCCCGGGTGTGCTTACTACACCAAGAATCAGGATTTAGAGAGTCAATGAAGCAACTATCAGTGATTAGTGATCGATACTGATGCCAAAAATGCAATCAGTAAAATGTTTGTCTTACTGGAGTAATATATTATGTACTAGTGGCCCGCCCTCACTTCGCTACGGGAACGTAATTCAGAAATGAACCAATAGATGGCGCTGTGCTCAATTACATCGCGCAAGCGTTTCGTGTTTTCGGTTTACCTATAAGCCTTTTCGTTGTCTATAGAAGTTATCTCTTTATAAATAGTATAGATATTACAACAAAGGTGGCCCAAGACAGTTACATTGTATGCTCTGTATATCAGACCATTGCAACCCTTTAACAGGCGAACCAGGCCAACTGAATCATGGTTAGGCTGCATTCCCACTAAAGCGGAGAAGAGTGAAATCTACCAATAGAAATGTGTACAAACTTCCCTTGTTTGTGACTTTTTTTAGGCAACTAAACAGACTTTTGGGGACAAATTAGGACAGGAGTACCTAATACAATGGTGAAATCTTTTTTGCCTACAGTAGCAAAATATTGTTTAGACTAAGACATTTTCCTCAATACGGTAGCCGAATGACTTGTCATTGTTATGACTAAACATAGCATTCTCAGAAGATAATAAAGAAGTTAGTGTCACAATTTTCCTTATAACATTTTGATGTGTGTACATTTTTGATAAAATTCTTATCATAAGGGTTGTTACACACAAGTTATTAAGACATTAACCTTCATGAAGGGTTTCTTAAGAGGTTTAGATAACAAGGACAATGAAAGAGGCAAAAACATATTGAAAATAAATAATATATAAAATAAATTGAAACAACATCACATACATTGTCCTGGCCCCAAACTAACCTGGTTTTCCCTTGTGCTATGGAAACCAGAAACAACGAAGGCACTACAAACTACAAACACCCTGACCCAACACAAATATTTGTTTCATCAACAAACATTTGTGTTGGTGCAGAACAAATATTTATTCATGTTTAAAGAACTAACTACCTAGGCTGGCGCAGCGACCCAAGGTGAGTCTTGCCCTTCGATAATAAGAGCCTCTATCTAGGTTGGTCCTGTGCCACATCCTGCCAGTCTTTAGCCTTGGAGCCAATGCAAATCCAGTCTCAGTCCCAAACAATTAATTCACTTTCTTAAAAGTGCAGGATTTGAGACTGCAATGTAGCATAGTGGCGATCACAATAGATCAAACTGGTTCGCAGTGATACTGGTCTGAATAAGACCTGCATAGCTGCCCGTTAAAAAAAAGACTGAACTTTGATAAATTAAAATATTGTATAATATTGTAATAATATTGTATTTCTAGTTTTTAGCTATCAGGTTTTACATAGTCGACTAACTATCTTCATCATTTGATTACATAGACGCCAGACATGCTTTTTCTCTTCTAATTCCTACTATAGACTTGTGACATGACAATTTCATGTTCTACCAAAATCAATCAATCAATTGCTTCAACTGTCTAATTTTGTTTACTCCTGGTATTCTGGGCTGTCTTGATCTATGCTACGATTACAGGCAGAGGATCGTACAATATGCTTGCCTATCGAAGACTTCCAGTCTAAGTGGGGGGAAGATACCCACAACCTTCTTTTCAGGTCTGGATCTGCAACTAGTTTGATTCTCACTCAAGACAAACATTTGTAAGGTATACTTGTGTTTGCTTAGGGAATATTTGAGTTTTTGTAATTCCTCTTTTATCTGACATCCATAAGCCTAGAGCTTAAGCTTCTTACTAAGAAACCAGGTCAGTGTATGAGATGTTATGTGAATTTATTTATGGGATCTTAGCAGAATACTTTCATTTATACTTATCTAGACATTTTTGACTAAAAAATATGTATAAAATTACTATCTCAATCCAATGCCAGTGTATTTATTGTCTTACTGTGCCAATATTGGGCAAGGCAACTGAACCAGAAGTGGCCTCATTGAATGGACCATGAAGAACAAACAGGTTACAACCAGTTTTGCTACTTTGTTCAACATTTCCTATAGGACGGGCAGCCCAAGTGTCTGGTGAACGACTCGTGCATGTCGTAACACCATTACACGCTCAACTAACGAGCACGACCAACATTATGTCACACAAGACCATTGTCTTTGAAGAATAAACTACCTTATAATTACGAAATACACAAGAAAGTAGGCCACGTAATTTTGCTTCGATTACCGAAATATACACGTCCATTTTGCAGCTTCTAAGCTTGAGCAGGCGACAAATTTCAACAATTCACCACTCAGAAGCAAGAAACAACGGCATCAATATATTTTAATCTTGTTTTTCATAACGTAACCATGGAGTCCGATTTGTATTTAAAACGTGTGTTTACAAAAGAAATATCAATGTTTGAATGATTTTAACACTACATTACAATCGTGTTATAATAAAAAATACAATGAAGAACAAGAGGTAAAGTAAGCTTTTCGTAAAAAAGCAATATTTCACACATCCGCAATGCAGAATTTGAAACGTATACATCTCTTTGCCAATAACTACAAAAGAGATAAAGCTAAAAAAATAAGTCTTAGCATGCATCCAACATTTTTACAGATCTGAAAATCATAGAAAAATTTGACCATTTGTGGATAAAGCCCACAGAAAAATACAAAATAGTTGAAGCTGAAACGGTACAGGGATAAAGATGGCGGATGCAGCCATGACATTACGGTATGCTCTAATTAAATTTTACTTCAGTACCTGAGGCGGTATAGTATCTTCTATCATCCGTTCAGTCTCCATTTTTGTTATTTCACTAAACACATCAATATTAGTCCACTAAAAACACCACTAAAATAACCAAATTAAATTCACTAAATATTCATCGCTCGCATGACGTCAAGGCTACTTATTTTTTAAATGGACGGACCTGCGATGGGTTCTAATGACATAAGATAACATACAGCCAAGTGAATTTTGATTTTTACTCAGAACAATCATAGGACCATAAAAAAATCCTGAAACAATACCTCTATTACAGATTTTTTTTACTTTTATAGGTTCTCGTTTAGAAAGACACTGTGCTAGATCACACTAGATAATCCAAAAAAAATAAAGGAATATTGCATTGCAATAGATTACTTAAAACGGAACGGCTGATAGATGCGTTCACACTTGAACTATAAAAAACTACAAATGCGTTCGTATTCTATTAACTTTCTCAAAAGCTTTTAAAGTTGTTTCTAGCTAGGTATATTCTTATGTTTGAATTGATTTACCTTTTTATTAAATAACACTTATTCTATTTAAGCTAAACAAATAAAAATAAATCAAAAAGCTAAGAGGAACTAAACGCAAATTATGACGTCATACTTTATGACAGTTCTTTGTAAGCATGTTCCTTCCTCAAATCTTTCTGATATTATCATCAACGTTTTCTTTTGGGTATTCGAAAACCGTAGTAAAACAAGAAATGGGTATCTGCATTTACGAATTGTAACAATATTTTAAAATTAGTCTCTATTAAATGAACATTCTAATGTCGACAATTTTCTGTTTTCTGGGTACCTACCTATTCGTTGTTTGTCATCAATTTGATCATTTTTATGGATATTTCCTGAAAACAATCCACTAAAGTTTCAAAAACTATCTACAAACATTGTATATTCTACTGGTGCTATTTACTTTGTGCATAGTATGGCTATTATATGTTAAACAAATGTTATTTATCACGAAGTCACGAATCCGCTAAATATATTAGAAATGTTGATCCAAATTATGTAAATAATTTGTAAAACAAATCATTCGCCCGCAGTCTCCGTTCAGGTGAATACTATTACTGAATTATTGTGATAACTACGCAGTAAGAATAAGAATGTGAGCGTTTAAATGCTAAACTGAGTCAAAGAATATTTTAGCACTTTTCATAGGTACATAATATGTTGGAAGCGTTTTAAGCATCTACTATCTAGTGACCTATTGCATTACGGGTCAAATCATCTGTTATCTTTTATATTTTGGCATTAATTTCAGTTTAAGATAAGAATTATTTCCGTCTTATCTAATTTCTTGGGAGAATAATAACTAAAAGAGATAAAAAAAACTGTACCGGAAACCTAAATTAAGTGTATCCTAGTGGCTTTTGTCCCCAAAATCTAGCTTCTTGGGAATAGCTAAAATTAACACACCTGTGTGGCGTGCCCAGGTTGATTTTGCTTATGTTGAGACTCAATGAGCTAAAAATTCAGTTGAATGCAAAATTGCTCCTTTTTTGAAGTCCATTAAAAATCAAATAATTTTGTGTTTTTAGATAAAGATGTTATCTGAAGAAAGCGTGGAGAACAGGCATGGCCCCCCTGGAGTCAACTCTCGGTCACTCAGCGCTGCACACTCTGCTGCTGATTTGGAGGTGAGCTGAAACCTTATGAGTATTTCTACCAAGTTCATTCTATTTTTCAACTAGCGGCCGCCCACGACTTCGTACGCGTGGAGTTAACTATTGACACTTACCGTCATATTTTGGACAATCCACACAATATATTTTTATAAATTGTAGCCTATGTGTTATTTTGTTGTATAAGCTATATTGTGGTAAAGTTTCATTCAAATCCATTCAGTAGTTTTTACGTGAAAGAGTAACAAACATCCATACATCCATACAAACTTTCGCCTTTATGATAGTAGTAGGATTTGGTGTCAATTTGATTTTTTAAGAAGTTGAAATAATTTCTCAATTAGATTTTTTAAGTAAGTATTACTTACCTATAAATAAAAAAAAATGTTTTTAATAAAACTAACTTAAAAAAACGATTCAAATTAAACACCGAATCGAGAAATAAAAAGACCTGGTAGAAATGCTCTTACATACTAAATCATCTTTTTTTTTACTGTGTTCTGGACGCAGGAAATTTTGCCAATGTCAAGTGATTAACGAGACCTTTGGAAATTAGTCAGTGACTGAGCTAATCCTAACTAATATTATAAATGCGAAAGTAACTCTGTCTGTCTGTCTGTTACTTATTCACGACCAAAACTACTGAACTGATTTGAATGAAATTTGGTATACAGATGGATACGCTAGTGAAATAAATGGGTTCTTTTTATAAATTGTTTTAATACTTCATCATCATCTGAATCCCAGTTTTTTATTTTTATGTGATAGGTAGCAGGCGAGCAGGCGGATCACCTGATGGTAAGCAATTGCCGCCGCCCATGGACACTTGCAACACCAGTGGAGTTACAATGTGCGCTGCCAAGCCTTTTATCCCCTTTCCCCCCGAAGTGGGCCTCCGGTACCCTCACTCACTCGGCGAAACACAGCGAGGGTACCGGCTGCTTCACGCCGGTTTTCTGTGAGGCAGTGGTATCACTCCGGTCGAGCCGGCCCATTCATGCCGAAGCGTGGCTCTCCCACAGTTGGTCACATAGTCTTTCCATATTGCAGGTCCTCCGTGAAATCGAGCATGTGTACTTCTCCCCCCCGGCGGAGTTCGACGCGGGCCGCTACGTGCTGGAACACGCGCCCTCCCCCCCTTCCTGCGAGGCTATTGAGGAGATGTTCACCAAGCTTAAGCGACAGCAGCAGGTAAGTTAAACTTAAGAACCACAGAGACTACACAAACATTTCGTATCAGACCACAATCTATTACGTGTTTGACGGCCTCAACGAACCAATCAAGTGCGCTAGGCTCTTGATTGGTTCGTGGTTTTCTTTTTGTTAATTTTTCTTTTTTTATTCTTATCTATGTATTCACGCACGATAAGGCTATTTAATCTTAAATAATATGTATTCTAACATTGTATGTTTTTGTGAGTAATAAATTCTTTGAACTGAACCACTGCTGATATGCTGCTTCTAGTATTGGCAGAGATTTAGAGACTTGAGCAACTTTTTTTTTGTTTGACGGCCTCGATGGTGCAGTGGCTAAGGTGTTCGCCCAAAGCGCGAACGGGCCCGGGTTCGATTCCCGGTCAAATCAATTTAGGAAACTACATTTCTACGAATGAACCGTTTGTCCAGGGTGGGGATCGAACCATGACCTTTGGCGTATAAGGCAAGGTCAACACCAAATGCGACATCCGGCCAGTTGTAAACTAAAGCGTAAACTGCATCTCCCCTCTCCCCCCTTACCGTTTTATTAAGTAATTTTAAAAGACAAAGCTTTACATCAAACATGCTGACTTAAGATAGTTTCCCGGGCCCTATGTTTTTCTCCCCTTGTTTATCCATCTGTAAAATTTCCTCTTTACATTCATCCAATCTAACAAAAAAATATATTTCCAGGTAGTATCAGGCAAGGCGCTCCACCTCATATCTCAACAGCGTGACAACTGCGACAGAGAATTCGCCGAAATACAAAACATACGAGAACAGCTCTCAACAACGTTAGAAACGTGCCGCCAGGCCCGCGACCACCTACGCAACGCCTCCAACCACCTCACTATATCCACCTTTGTCATCCTCGCTAACGTCAGAAAGAGACAAATAATCAGGTCAGTACTTAAGTCCTTAGAATTGCTTAGAAGTTTAGCGAAGCGTTGAGAAGGATGTAGCGGAATTGTTGAATAAAAAAGAGTATTTTGAAGCCATTCAACTTATTTTGAAAAGTCGGAAAGCGGCCGCCAATCATAAGGAATACACTTGTATAGCAGATTTAGCGACCAGATTACAAGATACTCTTGACATGACTGAGGAAAGACTTGATGCTGTATTAGCGTCAATATGCTACAATTTTGATGAGAAAGTTTTTAGGAAGCTTAGAAAAGCGTACGATTTGCTAGGGAAAACTCAAGCAGCCATGGAACAGCTACATATGCACTATTCCTCAGCTGTTAACGAAACATCTATAGAAGCTGTCAAACCGTACGTAGGAGAAGTGTCTATGGAGATGAAGTTTCAAGAATTGTGTCAATCGGTACAGCCAAATAAAGCTCCAATTTGTCTGCTGAATCTTTGCGAAAACCTGTTCCTAATCATGAGGAGTTACTATTTGCTAGTAAACTGGTACACGAAGTTTGATGATGATACACCAAGTTCCAGTAACGTTTTCGAGATAGAAAGGAATGTAAGCAGGGAATACATAAAGCAGAAGTTAAAAGCTGGTTTGATCAGAATTTGGCATGACGTCCAAGCGAAGGTGTCGACGTTTCTGAAGAGCTCGGGCTTGGAAGAGTATCCTTTTGAGAAGTTCATTCAAATGTTGGGGATCTTGAGGAAATTGACGCAAGTCGCTGAGGTTTTCTGCGGGGATAAATCTGATGTTCTGCAAGATTTTGTGAAGACGCAAAGCGTTTCGTATATAAAGAATTATCATAGAGGTAGGATGGAGGAGTTAAAATTGTTTTTGGAGAACGAGGGTTGGGAACAATGCCCTGTGAAATCAACATTCAATTTATTAAATTTGCAAGAGTTTAAACAATTCAAAAAACATTTTAATCCGTCTAAATCTGATACATCTGTCATCAAGTCACAATCTGATGGAACCTCCTCTGTACATTCACAAGACGACAGTGTGTATATTGCTAAATATTTCAACCAAAAAACGAATTATACACCTTTTGAAATTTTCCGCAATGAAAACGTAACGAATGACGATATATTTGGTCTAGAACCAGAATTGGAACCTAGTGACGAATCCGATGATGAACCGGAGGAGCTGAAAAGAGAATTCGTCGATGAGGTTGATAGACACGAGTATGCAACTACGAATAGCAATGACAAAGTTATCGAAAGCCCTTCAAAAATCAAAGAAAGCGTCATAGTTACGAACACAACTTTGTCAGTGCTAAGAAACTGCGGTCAATATTTGCAAATATGCAGATATCTGCCACAGATTTCGTTAGAAGTCGTTATGTTGATGAACCAACTTTTTGACTACTATTTTTACACAGTACATTTGTTTTTCACATCAGATTTAGAAGTATCCTCTTCGACGTTGTACAGTTCAAAATTGATGTCCGTTTTGAAAAGAATTGCAAATAATATTGACGCAAATTCAGAAGATGGTAGGGCATTTTTGAACCCGGATTTGCCTCAGCATTTAGACTTGAATTCCGAGGACAATCTTCATGGATTGAGTGAGAGAATCGTTGCAGTGGAAAGCGTGATATTTCTAGCAAAGCAATATGAGCTCTTGCAACCATATTTAGAGTCGATTGTGGCGTCACATCAGAAGCTACTCTTGGATCATTTTAAAGATAACACATTGGGTGTAGTTACAGATTTGAGAATGCCTGTGTATATGTGTTCGGCTTCTAAAGCTGTAGATGCGAGATCTTGTCTTATAGCAATGTCGCAAGTGAGATGGGACGTTAAAAGCGTAGCAGTAGAACACAGTCCGTATATAGATATGATAACTCGGAAGATTCAAGTTTTCGCCCTCCGTTTGGAGAATATATCAGCGAAAGTCACTCTGAATTTGGAAGTTGTCAATTCTATATGGTCAATGATATCAAAATTCATAGTGCATTTGTTGGTTGAAGGCTTTTCTAATGCGACAAAATGTTCGAACGCAGGTCGTGGTCTTATGCAACTGGACTATCGGCAACTCTTTGTGAAATTGGAAAAGATATCAGGTTTAAAACCTATACCGTACCAAGATTACGTAGATATGTATGTGAAAGCGTACTATTTGCCAAGAAAAGGGCTGGAAGACTTCGTGAGGGAGAGAGTAGAGTATTCGAATAAGCATCTGATTGCGTTGGTTACGTGTGCCTGTGAGAATAAGAGGGATAGGCAAGCCTTGACGGCCATTATTGAAGGCAAAGATGCGCCATCTTGAGTCTAGGATATAATATAGCTCTTAACTGATGAAAAACCTTTGCAAAATTGAAAACGTACCGGTACAAATTATTATTGTTTACATTTAATTTAACTAAGGCCTGACTCGACTAATCTTTATCTACATTCTATAATATGTGTATTTATAAAGAGCTAAATCTTATAGTCCACGTCAATGCTTATATATTATACTCGGTTAAAGATTGGTTGATGTTGATTGATTGGTGGAATCAAGCCTATATCAGAAGATATAGCACGTTCCTAATTTAACTTATGAATTTTTAAAGTTGATGGTCCTTCGAGCCGGTTACTAAAGTTATGTACTTAATGGAAAACATTCGTTGTGCTTATGATATACTAATGTTATTATTTTAAAGCGTTGATATTTATAGAAAATTGTGTTATGTAAACTTGAACCAAATTAGGAAAATTGTCATCAAAAATATTCCACTTTGGTGTCAATAAAGTCGTAAAAATTAAGGTGCTACTGCCGCTTACATCATTATAAAACGTAACGAAACGAAAAAACGAAACTGTTAAAAAGTACGTAAAGTATCAGCCTATATACCGTCCCACTGCAGGACAAAGGCCTCCATCATAGAAATCAAGTCATCGCTACTATGATGGGATTAGGCTTAATCACCACGCTTGCCTAATGCGGTGCGGTGATCACAAACCCGAGCTATGTTCGAAAAATTCGTAACATACTTTTGCTCGACCCGGGAATCGAACCCGGGACCCTGAGATCACGGCCCGGTACTTAAACCACTAGACCAACAGGGCCAGCAGCGAAGTTTAAGTGGGGGCAATAATAACTAGTCGCCACCGGTGGCAAATGGGATTTTAAATTCCCATTTGCCACCTGTGGCAATCCTTGTGGGGACAACTGGGAATAGTTGTTCGTCCCATAAGCTGTCTTGGACGCTCGATCCTCTACGTGTCCGAGCAAGTATGCTTGACAAAAGTAAAAAATTGGTTCAAGTATTATTTTAGCTCACGGTATAGTTAGAGGTGAGTTGTGATATTAAATTGCTGGAATTCACAAATTATTCTCAAAATAATGTAACATTACTATAATGTTTAATGTACAGAGATGTATGTAGTGTATATAAACGGCAATCTCAAGGACATTGTAGATTAAGAAAACTTATTTTATTTATAGATAATGCATTAAAGGAATTATTATTTAAACATGCCATGGTGTTTTATTTTAACTAGGATATTTCCCTGTAACCTGTTACCAGAGTCACCGAAATAGCCCACCGAATTAGCAAACTGAAGTGGCAGTGGGCTGGTCTCATTAGCCGCAAAACTGACAACCGTTGGAGCCGTAAAGTCCTTGAGCAGAGACCACGACTCGGTAAGCGTAGTGTTGGACGCCCTGCGACAAGATGGGATGATGACATTCGAAGGCTGGCTGGAGTGAGCTGGATGAGAGTGGCCAAAAATCGGGAGCGGCGGCGTGCATTGGGGGAGACCTATGTCCAGCAGTGGACGAGCGTGGGTTGCTCATGAATATTTCCTTGTTCCGTGTGTCAATAAAGTCGTGTAATTAATTGATGGCGCCACTGCCGGTTATCTTATAGGGGATGTAACACCATTGGTCATAAAACATGGGAACTCTATCTTGACGCATTATTAATCAATATGACGACCCGTTTAGCGCAATGGTTTGAGCGCCGGTTGAGACGTAAGGGTCACGGGTTCGATTCCCGCACCAACACAAATGTTTGTTGATGAAACAGATATTTGTGTTTGGTCCAACACATACGTTGTCCAAAAAGGACAACGTATGTGATGTCGTCTCAATTTATTTATTTATGTATTTCTATGAAGGAATTAAAATAAAACTAAAAATTACTTAAATAAACATTTATTGGACAAAACCAAGATATTTACAACACTATAAACTAACTTAACATATTTGCAGTCTTAACTAACAGTTATATTTCATCTACAGTGCTTCATGATTTGAAAGATGTGTATTAACTGCCGCATTCAGAGATGTTAACACCTTAATGCGGGCTACCACGTGTGAAAATTCTGTTAGATGGCGTAACTGTAGCCTGAGCACAAAATAATTACACACAGAAGTTAGACTTTGACCTGATTTTGAATTTAGAAGAGTTCGTTGACATATGCTAGGGTTGTTGCCCGGCATGAGTACATAGGCGCGGTCTCTACCATAGACCTCGACAGTTCGATAATCTTATGTCATAGGCTAGGATTAATGTGGTCGAAACTCGAAAAGGCGTATTTCCCCGTTAGTGCGCATGAGTGAGTACATGACACGTTTTAGCTCTTAGTGGGCAGCCTACTTTCTGTGTGTAATTATTTTGTGCCGAGGTCCAACTACACGGTGATTGGTTATTTTGATGTGAGATGTCAAAATGTCACTAAACGACCAATGACGTTGAAGTTAGACCTCAGTCTACACGTACGCCATCTAACGGATTTTTCACTCGTAGTATACAGCCCATTGTCACTTAAGTAAAAATATTGAACCTTATTTTAATAGACATTACCACTATCCACGTCTCTGAGTGCGGCATAAGATCCAAGACTTAATTAGCTTTTTGTCAAATAATCTTACGTAGTAAATTAGTAATCTTAATGCGACTACTTTTATTTGGCACGTGGACAAAGTTGGAACTAATGAAAAAAAAATACTAGAACAAAATCTGACCTCTGTGTTAATTTTGTAGAACACGCTTGTCCGTTATAGTTCCGATTTTCGCCACGCGCCAAATCAAACTTGTTGCACAACAAAATAGCCTTACATTAAAATTCTAAAAATTTACATTACGTAATATTCAAGTAACTTCATAAGTAGAGGCAGTGTAGAAGTATTTTTGTCTCACACATATCTATGTAGAGAACATTTATATAATGTCTTAAATAAACGGTACAGAAATGTATGTTTTCAATCTTCTATACTATTTATAAAGAGATAACTTCAATAGACAACGACAAGGCTTATAGGTAAACCGAAAACACGAAACGCGCGATGTAATTGGACACAACGCCATCTATTGGTTCATTTCTGAATTACGGTCCCGAAGCGAAGTGAGTCAAAAATAAAATAACCAATCACCGCGTAGATGGACCTCAGTTCTACAATACGCCATCTAGCGGATTTGTCAATACACTGGGATTTACTATTTAGCCGACCAAGGGAGGCAGATGGGAATCATTATTAAACTGACACAGGGGGGCAGATACGAAACACATGAATTAACACAAAGGGCGGCAGATGGAATATCATTATTGCAGACCAAGGTTGGCAGATGGGAATCACATGGGGAATCACTATTTAACCGACAACGGGTGGCAGATGAGAATCACTATTTAACCGACAAGGAGTGGCAGATGGGTATCACTACTTAACCTACCACGGGTGACAGATGGGAATCACATGGGGAATAACTTTTAAACCGACATGTGGTGTCAGATGGGAATTCCCTTTTAATCGACCAAGGGTGGCAAATGGGAAACTCCATTTAACCGACAGTGGATGCAGATGGGAATAACTATGTAACCGACCAATGTTGGCAGATAGAAATTACATTTACCCACCAAGGGCTCCAGATGGACCTGACATGGGTAATTCCTATGCCCTCACAAAGGAGGCAGATGGGAATCATTAGGAGGCAAGTGGCACATCACGCGGCCTTCAGCATGTCGTCGACCTCGGCGAGCGCGGCGGTGGCGCGCCGCAGCTTGTCGGCCTGTTGTTTGCCCGTCGCGTTCAAAGTCGTTAGGTTTTCTTCCAAGTTTGTTAGGTCGAGGCAATTCCAAATGAACCCTAGAGTGTCAGGTGGGAATCACATGGGGAGGTAAGTACTACTTGATCGACCCAGGGCGGCAGATGGAAATCACTAACAGACCAAGGGTGGCAGATGAGAATCACATAGGGAGTCACTATTCGACTGACCAAGGGCGGCAGATGGAAATCCCTATCAAGACTAAGGGTGGCAGGTGGGAATCACATGGGGAGTCACTATTCGATCGACCAAGGGCGGCAGATGGGAATCACTAACAAACCAAGGGTGGCAAATGGGAATCACTTTAAAAGTCCTTAGAATTGCTTAGAAGTTTACGCAGCGTTGAGAAGGATGTAGCGGAATTGTTGAATAAAAAAGAGTATTTTGAAGCCATTCAACTTATTTTGAAAAGTCGGAAAGCGGCAGCCAATCATAAGGAATACACTTGTATAGCAGATTTAGCGACCAGATTACAAGATACTCTTGACATGACTGAGGAAAGACTTGATGCTGTATTAGCGTCAATATGCTACAATTTTGATGAGAAAGTTTTTAGGAAGCTTAGAAAAGCGTACGATTTGCTAGGGAAAACTCAAGCAGCCATGGAACAGCTGCATATGCACTATTCCTCAGCTGTTAATGAAACATCAATAGAAGCTGTCAAACCGTACGTAGGAGAAGTGTCTATGGAGATGAAGTTTCAAGAATTGTGTCAATCGGTACAGCCAAATAAAGCTCCAATTTGTCTGCTGAATCTTTGCGAAAACCTGTTCCTAATCATGAGGAGTTACTATTTGCTAGTAAACTGGTACACGAAGTTTGATGACGATACACCAAGTTCCAGTAACGTTTTCGAGATAGAAAAGAATGTAAGCAGGGAATACATAAAGCAGAAGTTAAAAGCTGGTTTGATCAGAATTTGGCATGACGTCCAAGCGAAGGTGTCGACGTTTCTGAAGAGCTCGGGCTTGGAAGAGTATCCTTTTGAGAAGTTTATTCAAATGTTGGGGATCTTGAGGAAATTGACGCAGGTTGCTGAGGTTTTCTGCGGGGATAAATCTGATGTTCTGCAAGACTTTGTGAAGACGCAAAGCGTTTCGTATATTAAGAATTATCATAGAGGTAGGATGGAGGAGTTAAAATTGTTTTTGGAGAACGAGGGTTGGGAACAATGCCCTGTGAAATCAACATTTCAATTTATTAAATTTGCAAGAGTTTAAACAATTCAAAAAACACTTTAATCCGTCTAAATCTGATACATCTGTCATCAAGTCACAATCTGATGGAACCTCCTCTGTACATTCACAAGACGATAGCGTGTATATTGCTAAATATTTCAACCAAAAAACTAATTATACACCTTTTGAAATTTTCCGCAATGAAAACGTAACGAATGACGATATATTTGGTCTAGAACCAGAATTGGAACCTAGTGACGAATCCGATGATGAACCGGAGGAGCTGAAAAGAGAATTCGTCGATGAAGTTGATAGACACGAGTATGCAACTACGAATAGCAATGACAAAGTTATCGAAAGCCCTTCAAAAATCAAAGAAAGCGTCATAGTTACGAACACAACTTTGTCAGTGCTAAGAAACTGCGGTCAATATTTGCAAATATGCAGATATCTGCCACAAATTTCGTTAGAAGTCGTTATGTTGATGAACCAACTTTTTGACTACTATTTTTACACAGTACATTTGTTTTTCACATCAGATTTAGAAGTATCCTCTTCGACGTTGTACAGTTCAAAATTGATGTCCGTTTTGAAAAGAATTGCAAATAATATTGACGCAAATTCAGAAGATGGTAGGGCATTTTTGAACCCGGATCTGCCTCAGCATTTAGACTTGAATTCCGAGGACAATCTTCATGGATTGAGTGAGAGAATCGTTGCAGTGGAAAGCGTGATATTTCTAGCAAAGCAATATGAGCTCTTGCAACCATATTTAGAGTCGATTGTGGCGTCACATCAGAAGCTACTCTTAGATCATTTTAAAGATAACACGTTGGGTGTAGTTACAGATTTGAGAATGCCTGTGTATATGTGTTCGGCTTCTAAAGCTGTAGATGCGAGATCTTGTCTTTATAGCAATGTCGCAAGTGAGATGGGACGTTAAAAGCGTAGCAGTAGAACACAGTCCGTATATAGATATGATAACTCGGAAGATTCAAGTTTTCGCCCTCCGTTTGGAGAATATATCAGCGAAAGTCACTCTGAATTTAGAAGTAGTTAACTCTATATGGTCAATGATATCAAAATTCATAGTGCATTTGTTGGTTGAAGGCTTTTCTAATGCGACAAAATGTTCGAACGCAGGTCGTGGTCTTATGCAACTGGACTATCGGCAACTCTTTGTGAAATTGGAAAAGATATCAGGTTTAAAACCTATACCGTACCAAGATTACGTAGATATGTATGTGAAAGCGTACTATTTGCCAAGAAAAGGGCTGGAAGACTTCGTGAGGGAGAGAGTAGAGTATTCGAATAAGCATCTGATTGCGTTGGTTACGTGTGCCTGTGAGAATAAGAGGGATAGGCAAGCCTTGACGGCCATTATTGAAGGCAAAGATGCGCCATCTTGAGTCTAGGATATAATATAGCTCTTAACTGATGAAAAACCTTTGCAAAATTGAAAACGTACCGGTACAAATTATTATTGTTTACATTTAATTTAATTAAGGCCTGACTCGACTAATCTTTATCTACATTCTATAATATGTGTATTTATAAAGAGCTAAATCTTATAGTCCACGTCAATGCTTATATATTATACTCGGTTAAAGATTGGTTGATGTTGATTGATTGGTGGAATCAAGCCTATATCAGAAGATATAGCACGTTCCTAATTTAACTTATGAATTTTTAAAGTTGATGGTCCTTCAAGCCGGTTACTAAAGTTATGTACTTAATGGAAAACATTCGTTGTGCTTATGATATACTAATGTTATTATTTTAAAGCGTTGATATTTATAGAAAATTGTGTTATGTAAACTTGAACCAAATTAGGAAAATTGTGTTCAAAAATATTCCACTTTGGTGTCAATAAAGTCGTAAAAATTAAGGTGCTACTGCCGCTTACATCATTATAAAACGTAACGAAACGAAAAAACGAAACTGTTAAAAAGTACGTAAAGTATCAGCCTATATACCGTCCCACTGCAGGACAAAGGCCTCCATCATAGAAATCAAGTCATCGCTACTATGATGGGATTAGGCTTAATCACCACGCTTGCCTAATGCGGTGCGGTGATCACAAACCCGAACTATGTTCGAAAAATTCGACACATACTTTTAACGCCAATGGTCTAGTGGTCAATCGGGCTGTGATCTCGGGGGCCTGGGTTCAATTCCCGGAAACTCAAGTTCCAAAAAGTTTTTAAGACTTTCTTGACGAATTGTAAAACTGTGTTATATCGTTAACACAGTTTTAAAAAAGTGTGTAATCGTTGAAATAATTTCGAGGTGCTTACTACGCTGGCTCAGTGATCCAAGTTTGGTCTTGGCCTCCGACGTCAAAGTTCGCCATTTTTTTCGGTCCTGTGCCAATTCTCGTCTATTCCCAGTTGGAAGAACATGGTAAGAGGAAAGAGCAATGTACAGCGAAGTTTAATTAAAGTATCAGCCTATATACTGTCCCACTGCAGGGCAAAGGCCTCCATCATAGAAATCAAGTCATCTCTACTATGATGGGATTAGGCTTAATCACCACGCTTGCCTAATGCGGTGCGGTGATCACAAACCCGAGCTATGTTCGAAAAATTCGTAACATACTTTTGCTCGACCCGGGAATCGAACCCGGGACCCTGAGATCACGGCCCGGTACTTAAACCACTAGACCAACAGGGCCAGCAGCGAAGTTTAAGTGGGGGCAATAATAACTAGTCGCCACCGGTGGCAAATGGGATTTTAAATTCCCATTTGCCACCTGTGGCAATCCTTGTGGGGACAACTGGGAATAGTTGTTCGTCCCATAAGCTGTCTTGGCCGCTCGATCCTCTACGTGTCCGAGCAAGTATGCTTGACAAAAGTAAAAAATTGGTTCAAGTATTATTTTAGCTCACGGTATAGTTAGAGGTGAGTTGTGATATTAAATTGCTGGAATTCACAAATTATTCTCAAATGTAACATTACTATAATGTTTAATGTACAGAGATGTATGTAGTGTATATAAACGGCAATCTCAAGGACATTGTAGATTAAGAAAACTTATTTTATTTATAGATAATGCATTAAAGGAATTATTATTTAAACATGCCATGGTGTTTTATTTTAACTAGGATATTTCCCTGTAACCTGTTACCAGAGTCACCGAAATAGCCCACCGAATTAGCAAACTGAAGTGGCAGTGGGCTGGTCTCATTAGCCGCAAAACTGACAACCGTTGGAGCCGTAAAGTCCTTGAGCAGAAACCACGACTCGGTAAGCGTAGTGTTGGACGCCCTGCGACAAGATGGGATGATGACATTCGAAGGCTGGCTGGAGTGAGCTGGATGAGAGTGGCCAAAAATCGGGAGCGGCGGCGTGCATTGGGGGAGACCTATGTCCAGCAGTGGACGAGCGTGGGTTGCTGATGAATATTTCCTTGTTCCGTGTGTCAATAAAGTCGTGTAATTAATTGATGGCGCCACTGCCGGTTATCTTATAGGGGATGTAACACCATTGGTCATAAAAACATGGGAACTCTATCTTGACGCATTATTAATCAATATGACGACCCGTTTAGCGCAATGGTTTGAGCGCCGGTTGAGACGTAAGGGTCACGGGTTCGATTCCCGCACCAACACAAATGTTTGTTGATGAAACAGATATTTGTGTTTGGTCCAACACATACGTTGTCCAAAAAGGACAACGTATGTGATGTCGTCTCAATTTATTTATTTATGTATTTCTATGAAGGAATTAAAATAAAACTAAAAATTACTTAAATAAACATTTATTGGACAAAACCAAGATATTTACAACACTATAAACTAACTTAACATATTTGCAGTCTTAACTAACAGTTATATTTCATCTACAGTGCTTCATGATTTGAAAGATGTGTATTAACTGCCGCATTCAGAGATGTTAACACCTTAATGCGGGCTACCACGTGTGAAAATTCTGTTAGATGGCGTAACTGTAGCCTGAGCACAAAATAATTACACACAGAAGTTAGACTTTGACCTGATTTTGAATTTAGAAGAGTTCGTTGACATATGCTAGGGTTGTTGCCCGGCATGAGTACATAGGCGCGGTCTCTACCATAGACCTCGACAGTTCGATAATCTTATGTCATAGGCTAGGATTAATGTGGTCGAAACTCGAAAAGGCGTATTTCCCCGTTAGTGCGCATGAGTGAGTACATGACACGTTTTAGCTCTTAGTGGGCAGCCTACTTTCTGTGTGTAATTATTTTGTGCCGAGGTCCAACTACACGGTGATTGGTTATTTTTGATGTGAGATGTCAAAATGTCACTAAACGACCAATGACGTTGAAGTTAGACCTCAGTCTACACGTACGCCATCTAACGGATTTTTCACTCGTAGTATACAGCCCATTGTCACTTAAGTAAAAATATTGAACCTTATTTTAATAGACATTACCACTATCCACGTCTCTGAGTGCGGCATAAGATCCAAGACTTAATTAGCTTTTTGTCAAATAAATCTTACGTAGTAAATTAGTAATCTTAATGCGACTACTTTTATTTGGCACGTGGACAAAGTTGGAACTAATGAAAAAAAAATACTAGAACAAAATCTGACCTCTGTGTTAATTTTGTAGAACACGCTTGTCCGTTATAGTTCCGATTTTCGCCACGCGCCAAATCAAACTTGTTGCACAACAAAATAGCCTTACATTAAAATCTAAAAATTTACATTACGTAATATTCAAGTAACTTCATAAGTATAGGCAGTGTAGAAGTATTTTTTGTCTCACACATATCTATGTAGAGAACATTTATATAATGTCTTAAATAAACGGTACAGAAATGTATGTTTTCAATCTTCTATACTATTTATAAAGAGATAACTTCAATAGACAACGACAAGAAGGCTTATAGGTAAACCGAAAACACGAAACGCTTGCGCGATGTAATTGGACACAGCGCCATCTATTGGTTCATTTCTGAATTACGGTCCCGAAGCGAAGTGAGGGCGGGCCACTAGTCAAAAATAAAATAACCAATCACCGTGTAGATGGACCTCAGTTCTACAATACGCCATCTAGCGGATTTGTCAATACACTGGGATTTATTATTTAGCCGACCAAGGGAGGCAGATGGGAATCATTATTTAACTGACACAGGGGGGCAGATACGAAACACATGAACTAATACAAAGGGCGGCAGATGGGAATCATTATTGCAGACCAAGGTTGGCAGATGGGAATCACATGGGGAATCACTATTTAACCGACAACGGGTGGCAGATGAAAATCACTATTTAACCGACAAGGAGTGGCAGATGGGTATCACTACTTAACCTACCAAGGGTGACAGATGGGAATCACATGGGGAATAACTTTTAAACCGACATGTGGTGTCAGATGGGAATTCCCTTTTAATCGACCAAGGGTGGTAGATAGGAACCATAATTTAACCGACAGTGGATGCAGATAGAAATTACATTTACTCACCAAGGGCTCCAGATGGAAATGACATGGGTAATTCCTATGCCCCCACAAGGGAGGCAGATGGGAATCAATTGGAGGCAAGTGGCACATCACGCGGCCTTCAGCATGTCGTCGACCTCGGCGAGCGCGGCGGTGGCGCGCCGCAGCTTGTCCGCTTGTTGTTTGCCCGTCGCGTTCAAAGTCGTTAGGTTTTCTTCCGAGTTTGTTACGTCGAGGCAATTCCAAATGAACCCTAGAGTGTCAGGTGGGAATCACATGCGGAGTTACTACTTAATCAACCAAGGGTGGCAGATGGAAATCCCTATCAAGACTAAGGGTGGCAGGTGGGAATCACATGGGGAGTCACTATTCGATCGACCAAGGGCGGCAGATGGGAATGCCTATCTAACAGACTAAGGGTGGCAGGTGGGAATCACATAGGGAGTCACTATTCGACTGACCAAGGGCGGCAGATGGAAATCCCTATCAAGACTAAGGGTGGCAGGTGGGAATCACATGGGGAGTCACTATTCGATCGACCAAGGGCGGCAGATGGGAATCACTAACAAACCAAGGGTGGCAAATGGGAATCACTTTAAAAGACCAAGGATTGCAGATGGGATAATCTAATAGACCAAGGGTTGCAGATGGGTTACACTTTAACAGACCAAGGGCGACAGATGGGAATCACTATTTAAACAACCAATGGTGGCAGGTGGGAATCAAAATATTAAACTGACATGTGGTGGCAGATGGGAATCTCTGTTTAACCGACCAAGGATGGCCGATGGGTAATATATTTGTAATTGCTCTTTAATCTACCAAGGGTGGCAGATGGCTGTCACATGGGGAATTCCTACTATCTCACCCTCTAATGGTGGCAGATGGGAAATCCTTTGGGTGTAAGTGGGAATGCCCCGTGTTCACGCGGCCTTCAGCATGTCGTCGAATTATAATTCACATACGCAATTCTACCAAGGGAGGGAGATGGGAATCATTATTTATTCGTCCAAAGGCTGCGGATGGGAATCACGATTTAACAGACCAAACGCAGCAGATGGGAATCACATTTGTTACTCTCATTTGATACAATAAGTGTAGCAGATTGAAATCTCAAGAAAATTTCGAATTTAACCCCGCAATGGTGGCAGATGGGAATCATTTGGAGGCAAGTGGCACATCACGCGGCCTTCAGCATGTCGTCGACCTCGGCGAGCGCGGCGGTGGCGCGCCGCAGCTTGTCCGCTTGTTGTTTGCCCGTCGCGTTCAAAGTCGTTAGGTTTTCTCTCAAATTCGTTAGGCGGTTCGAGACGCGCGCCTTCTCTTGTAAGAGGAGGTCGTATGCTTTGTTTCCTGAGAAAAAAAAATTAAGTTAAGTATCAACCCATAATAACTCACGAATTATTCTGGCGCAGCGACCCAAAGTGAGCCTTGGCCTCAAAGCAAATAAAATAAGAGCCACCATCTAGATCGGTCCTGTAGTACCTCAAATCTTTCTCAAATTCTCCAGCGGCACCTCGGATGATGTGTATGGGCCCGTTGAAATATTAGTCGTTTTACGGCCGGTTTCAGAATACTTCAAATGTCAGTTTGTACTTAAGTACTGCTTAACTTCAAATTCTCAATTCAGAAACCGGCCGTATATCCCGAAGTCATCTCAAGAAATCTTATCTAAAATTAACTAATCGACGAAACTAGCGCCGCCAACCTATTTACACTGATTGTGGCGACTATAATATTGTCATATTGACGACCCGTTTAGCGCAATGGTTTGAGCGCCGGTTGAGACGTAAGGGTCGCGGGTTCGATTCCCGCACCGACACAAATGTTTGTTGATGAAACAGATATTTGTGTTGGGTCTGGGTGTTTGTGGTACCTTCGTTGTTTCTGGTTTCCATAGCACAAGGAAAAACCTTAGTTTGGGACCAGGACAATGTATGTGATGTTGTCTCTATATATTTTATTTTATATATTTAAAAAAAACATCTTAAAAAATATCATAAACGTAAGTAAAAAAAAGGACAGACAGATTTGAAGAATCTATAAGCGTTCAGTTTTTAGCCATTTAGCTACGGAACCCCAAAAAGGAAGCTTACCCAGCAGCGGCAGGTAGTCCCCAGCGCGCTCGGCGCGGATGTCCAGCGTGAACCACGAGTCCATGTCGTCCGACTCCGAGCTGGGCAGCTCCTGACAACAATAATACACTTTATACTCTAAACTGGAATTCAAGACCAAAAAATCTACGACAGATACGTCACTGTCAAATCTGTTAAAGTCACTTATGTCATTTTCAAGTGACGTTTTTAGGTTTCGCCAACTTTTTGGCATTATTTTTCTTATTAAGCAGACTAAACTGTCAAGTTTCCATACATTGTTAAAATGTTGTAGGTAGATACCAAATGTTATTAACACCTGAAGTGTTACAAGCCCAATATCATCTTTGAAAACTAAAATTACGGATGGTTAAGTTTTTATTAAAGGGTCTTGTATTTACGTGAAAAAAAGTAAATATAATATCTTTTTTAAATTATAGATATAAAATTACCAATAGAATAGAATAGAATCAAAATTACCAATTAATAAATTATATCAGCGAGTGTTTTTAGAAAGAAGGGGTATACTATGGTATGATCATTTTATTACAGTAGCAACATTGTAGTTGATTTTTTGGTCTGAAATTTCAGTTTTGGGTATAGAATATTTGTAATAATTTCGTAAGTGCTTAACTCGCCATGAGCTGACGATAGTCTCATCAATATTGTAGGTATATATTTACAATATCCAAACATCCAACATTATCGCAAATATTTGACCACCAGTTATAGCTGGAGGCACGAAAGTATAGCTATGACCGTTATTTTGCGCACTTGTAAAAAAGAAGACTTTCTATCAAAATTGGTTTCTGCGCACTCAAGGTCATAACTACACTTTCTTGCCGCAGACTATAAGATTATAAATGAATAACTTTATTTTTGGTAGGTATAGCAATGCTTTGCAATTTATTCTTAAATAAATATTGCACTTAAAAAAATCTATCGTCAGCTCATGGCGAAATTCGTCGGCTTAGTAAGGAGTTCAGTCAGTATAATCAGGGCTGGAAACCGGTTTTTAATTAACCAGGTTAATATCGATCTCAAACAGGTTTTTTCGTAAGGGTTCGTTGGAGCGGAACCGATTCGCGAGCGATATTGCTTCTGGGATAAACCTGGTTAATTCCACGATGCGCGTGAATAGTGCAGCGATATATTTTGGCGCGACGCGATTGGACGCGATGCTTGCGATCTCTTTCCCTTACAATCGTTGCTTTTCATTTAAAGGCGGAGCGAGTGAAATCATTTTGGTTTTAACCAGGTTTTGGGAGCGGAATCAAAACCTAAACGGTCTAAGAGCTTAACCAGAAATAATACCGGTTTCAACGAGTGGAATCGAAATCAAAACGCTCTTTTCAAAATGTATGAAGCTGCGCGAAACCTGGTTGCGAATTTTAACCAGGTATTCCAGCCTTGAGTATAATTGGTAGTACAGCCATCCGGACTGTGGACGGTCGTGGGATCGAGTCCCACCTGAACCCATCGATGGATTTTTAAGTGCATTATTTACTTAAGAATATAAACGTAACTCACATCATACAGGCTGCCGTCGTCGGAGTGGCTCTCGGCGTCGGACAGCATGTCCTCTATCTATCTACTGTAACTCACGTCATACAGGCTGCCGTCGTCGGAGTGGCTGTCGGCGTCGGACAGCATGTCCTCTATCTATCTACTGTAACTCACGTCATACAGGCTGCCGTCGTCGGAGTGGCTGTCGGCGTCGGACAGCATGTCCTCTATCTATCTACTGTAACTCACGTCATACAGGCTGCCGTCGTCGGAGTGGCTGTCGGCGTCGGACAGCATGTCCTCTATCTATCTACTGTAACTCACGTCATACAGGCTGCCGTCGTCGGAGTGGCTGTCGGCGTCGGACAGCATGTCCTCTATCTATCTACTGTAACTCACGTCATACAGGCTGCCGTCGTCGGAGTGGCTGTCGGCGTCGGACAGCATGTCCTCTATCTATCTACTGTAACTCACGTCATACAGGCTGGCCGTCGTCGGAGTGGCTGTCGGCGTCGGACAGCATGTCCTCTATCTATCTACTGTAACTCACGTCATACAGGCTGCCGTCGTCGGAGTGGCTGTCGGCGTCGGACAGCATGTCCTCTATCTATCTACTGTACTCCCGTCATACAGGCTGCCGTCGTCGGAGTGGCTGTCGGCGTCGGACAGCATGTCCTCTATCTATCTACTGTAACTCACGTCATACAGGCTTGCCGTCGTCGGAGTGGCTGTCGGCGTCGGACAGCATGTCCTCTATCTATCTACTGTAACTCACGTCATACAGGCTGCCGTCGTCGGAGTGGCTGTCGGCGTCGGACAGCATGTCCTCTATCTATCTACTGTAACTCACGTCATACAGGCTGCCGTCGTCGGAGTGGCTGTCGGCGTCGGACAGCATGTCCTCTATCTATCTACTGTAACTCACGTCATACAGGCTGCCGTCGTCGGAGTGGCTGTCGGCGTCCGGACAGCATGTCCTCTATCTATCTACTGTAACTCCCGTCATACAGGCTGCCGTCGTCGGAGTGGCTGTCGGCGTCGGACAGCATGTCCTCTATCTATCTACTGTAAACTCACGTCATACAGGCTGGGCCGTCGTCGGAGTGGCTGTCGGCGTCGGACAGCATGTCCTCTATCTATCTACTGTAACTCACATCATACAGGCTGCCGTCGTCGGAGTGGCTGTCGGCGTCGGACAGCATGTCCTCTATCTATCTACTGTAAACTCACATCATACAGGCTGCCGTCGTCGGAGTGGCTGTCTGGCGGTCGGACAGCATGTCCTCTATCTATCTACTGTACTCACGTCATACAGGCTGCCGTCGTCCGGAGTGGCTCTCGGCGTCGGACAGCATGTCCTCTATCTATCTACTGTAAACTCACATCATACAGGCTTGCCGTCGTCGGAGTGGCTCTCGGCGTCGGACAGCATGTCCTCTATCTATCTACTGTAACTCACGTCCATACAGGGCTGCCGTCGTCGGATTGGCTGTCGGCGTCGGACAGCATGTCCTCTATCTATCTACTGTAACTCACGTCATACAGGCTGCCGTCGTCGGAGTGGCTCTCGGCGTCGGACAGCATGTCCTCTATCTATCTACTGTAACTCACGTCATACAGGCTGCCGTCGTCGGAGTGGCTGTCGGCGTCGGACAGCATGTCCTCTATCTATCTACTGTAACTCACGTCATACAGGCTGCCGTCGTCGGAGTGGCTCTCGGCGTCGGACAGCATGTCCTCTATCTATCTACTGTAACTCACGTCATACAGGCTGCCGTCGTCGGAGTGGCTGTCGGCGTCGGACAGCATGTCCTCTATCTATCTACTGTAACTCACGTCATACAGGCTGCCGTCGTCGGAGTGGCTGTCGGCGTCGGACAGCATGTCCTCTATCTATCTACTGTAACTCACAGTCATACAGGCTGCCGTCGTCGGAGTGGCTGTCGGCGTCGGACAGCATGTCCTCTATCTATCTACTGTAACTCACGTCATACAGGCTGCCGTCGTCGGAGTGGCTCTCGGCGTCGGACAGCATGTCCTCTATCTATCTACTGTAACTCACGTCATACAGGCTGCCGTCGTCGGAGTGGCTGTCGGCGTCGGACAGCATGTCCTCTATCTATCTACTGTAACTCACGTCATACAGGCTGCCGTCGTCGGAGTGGCTCTCGGCGTCGGACAGCATGTCCTCTATCTATCTACTGTAACTCACGTCATACAGGCTGCCGTCGTCGGAGTGGCTCTCGGCGTCGGACAGCATGTCCTCTATCTATCTACTGTAACTCACGTCATACAGGCTGCCGTCGTCGGAGTGGCTGTCGCGTCGGACAGCATGTCCTCTATCTATCTACTGTAACTCACGTCATACAGGCTGCCGGCGTCGGAGTGGCTGTCGGCGTCGGACAGCATGTCCTCTATCTATCTACTGTAACTCACATCATACAGGCTGCCGTCGTCGGAGTGCTGTCGGCGTCGGACAGCATGTCCTCTATCTATCTACTGTAACTCACATCATACAGGCTGCCGTCGTCGGAGTGGCTGCTCGGCGTCGGACAGCATGTCCTCTATCTATCTACTGTAACTCACGTCATACAGGCTGCCGTCGTCGGAGTGGCTGTCGGCGTCGGACAGCATGTCCTCTATCTATCTACTGTAACTCACGTCATACAGGCTGCCGTCGTCGGAGTGGCTGTCGGCGTCGGACAGCATGTCCTCTATCTATCTACTGTAACTCACGTCATACAGGCTGCCGTCGTCGGAGTGGCTGTCGGCGTCGGACAGCATGTCCTCTATCTATCTACTGTAACTCACGTCATACAGGCTGCCGTCGTCGGAAGTGGCTGTCGGCGTCGGACAGCATGTCCTCTATCTATCTACTGTAACTCACGTCATACAGGCTGCCGTCGTCGGAGTGGCTGTCGGCGTCGGACAGCATGTCCTCTATCTATCTACTGTAACTCACGTCATACAGGCTGCCGTCGTCGGAGTGGCTCTCGGCGTCGGACAGCATGTCCTCTATCTATCTACTGTAACTCACGTCATACAGGCTGCCGTCGTCGGAGTGGCTTTCGGGCGTCGGACAGCATGTCCTCTATCTATCTACTGTAACTCACGTCATACAGGCTGCCGTCGTCGGAGTGGCTCGTCGGCGTCGGACAGCATGTCCTCTATCTATCTACTGTAACTCACGTCATACAGGCTGCCGTCGTCGGAGTGGCTCTCGGCGTCGGACAGCATGTCCTCTATCTATCTACTGTAACTCACGTCATACAGGCTGCCGTCGTCGGAGTGGCTGTCGGCGTCGGACAGCATGTCCTCTATCTATCTACTGTAACTCACGTCATACAGGCTGCCGTCGTCGGAGTGGCTGTCGGCGTCGGACAGCATGTCCTCTATCTATCTACTGTAACTCACATCATACAGGCTGCCGTCGTCGGAGTGGCTGTCGGCGTCGGACAGCATGTCCTCTATCTATCTACTGTAACTCACAGTCATACAGGCTGCCGTCGTCGGAGTGGCTCTCGGCGTCGGACAGCAGTCCTCTATCTATCTACTGTAACTCACGTCATACGGCTGCCGTCGTCGGAGTGGCTGTCGGCGTCGGCACAGCATGTCCTCTATCTATCTACTGTAACTCACGTCATACAGGCTGCCGTCGTCGAGTGGCGTCGGCGTCCGGACAGCATGTCCTCTATCTATCCTACTGTACTCACGCATACAGGCTGCCGTCGTCGAGTGGCTGTCGGCGTCGGACAGCATGTCCTCTATCTATCTACTGTAACTCACCGTCATACAGGCTGCCGTCGTCGGAGTGGCTGTCGCGTCGGACAGCATGTCCCTCTATCTATCTACTGTAACTCACGTCATACAGGCTGCCGTCGTCGGAGTGGCTGTCGGCGTCGGACAGCATGTCCTCGTCCATGCGCTCGGGGCGCATGATGCGCTGTGTCACGGCGCGCTTGTCCAGTTCCGAGTCTGACTCCTCCGCGAAATCCTGAAGCAATCAAACGACAGTAGAAATAAGAAATATACTCCAAACTGGCATTCAAGACCAAAAAATCTACGACAAATACGTCACTGTCAAATCTGTTAATGTCACTCATGACATTTTCAAGTGACGTTTTCAGGTTTCGCCAACCTTTTTGGCAATATTTTTCTTATTATGCAAACTAAACTGTCAAGTTTCCATTACATTGTTAAAATGTTGTGGGTACATACCAAATGTTATTAACACCTGAAGTGTTACAAGCGCAATACCATCTTTGAAAACTAAAATTACGGATGGTTAAGTTTTTATTAAAGTGTCTTGTATTTAAATGAAAAAAAGTTAATGAAATATTTTTTTAAATTATAGAATCACAATTAGCAATAAATAAATTATATCAGTGTTTTTAGAAAAAAAGGGTATACTATGGTACGATCATTTTATTGCAGTAGCAACATTGAAGTAGATTTTTTGGTCTTGAATTCCAGTTTTGGGTATAGATATCCTTTATTCAGTTCAAATCCATACAAACATTTATGAATGTCAAATACAGTGTACACCATCGAGGTCCAGGCAGGGAGACAGTAGAATGAAAGACCAGTTCCGTCTGAATTTTCTGAGTTGTATTTTAGAACTGACGAGCGTAAGCAGGCGGCTTGAGGTCATTATTCCGGTGACACACATAGCTTGCGCGATGTTAGGCGGGTAGCACACTGCCAGAGTCGAGGCGGAGTCGAGGCACAGTCGAGGCGGTGGTGTGATATAAGAGTCGAGGCGGAGGCGCAGAGCATCGTTTACACCCATTCAATATGTCGTCGTCAGAAGACAATGACAAAATGGCGGCGGGGTCGGGGCGGCGGCGAGCCGCGCGCTCCCGCCGCGTCGCCGACTCGCCCCTGCACCTCCGCCGCCTCGACTGCGCCGCGACTCTGGCAGTATGCGTTGACCTATTTGATTGTATAGAAAAGTCAGAGGCGGTGCGCCTCTTGAACGCTTCCGCCTCGACTCTTGAGTGTGTGTGCTACACGCCTTAAAATGCATAGTGCCATCTACCGGAATAATGACGAACCGCCTGTTTGTGTTTTGTGTATATATATGGTCTTTCATTCTACCGTCTCCCTGCCTGGACCTCGAGGGTGCCTTTTACATGGTTCTTCGTGCTTTGTGTACATACAGAGTCGACATTCTAACTCGACTTCAATGTCGTATGCACAAAAATTGGACCCCAGAGTAGCAAATAAATTGACAATTACATACACTGCAGGGCAAAGGCCTCCATCACAGAACAGAAGACCCGAGAATCGGAGCTGGGACCACAAAATCGCGGCCCGGTACTTAAACTACTAGACTAGTTAAAGGTTGGCAGCGCACTTGCGACTATACTGGTGTTGCAGGTGTCCATGGGCGGCGGAAATTGCTTACCATCAGGTGATCTGTCGGCTCGTCTGCCACTTATATCATCATAACAATAACTTAAACGAAACATTTGATATAGCTACCAAACAAAATTTACTAGACGCCCGTACAAGATACTAGCGTGTGACGTCACTAGACAGTAGCCATTTGTATAGAGCGTTTTTAGGCTTGCCCAAAATATGTGCTCTTAAAGTTGTGATATCTTAGGTTAATAAGGATAATTCAAATCAGAATCAAGTAATTCTTTCAACAATGTTTCGTAAATTGAGGGGTCTTTTGAAACCACACACAGAACACATAATAAAAATTTAGTAATACCCTATTCGGTGCATCTATAGCAGCGGTCGTCACACTTTACTGCTCAAGAGCCACACATAACAATGTGAGCACTAAGGTCCGGGCCGCATTATATGTGAAGTACGGATGTGTAGTTACTATTAATTAAAGGAATCTACTTTACCGCGGGCCGCAGTTTGACGACCACGGTCTTAGATAATTCAAATGAGAATCAAGTAATTCTTTCAACAATGTTTCGTAAATTGAGTGGTCTTTTGATTAAACACATAATAAAAATTTAGTAAATTTACCATATTCGGTGCGTCTATAGTCTTTGATATTCTGACTTACTTCTCCAAGGTCGAAGTCGTCTTCCTCCATAAACTCTTCCTCGTCTATTATCTCCTCTGGTTCCACCTTCTTTTTGCGCTGCTGAATATAGTAAAAAGATCATTAGTTAATATTTGTCTACGCCAGTGTTTCTGAACGCAACGTTATAAGGGCGCATCACGACGACCAATAGAAAGAAAAAATGTCGTGATCAGCGCCGCTTTCTGTCTGTTACTCTTTCACGCCAAAACTATTGAACGGATTTGAATGAAATTTGGTATACAGATGGTCTAGAGCAGCGGTCGTCACACTTTACTCTTCAAGGGCATCAATATGAACATCAGGGCCCGGGCCGCAGTATATGCGTTTCAAGAGCTTTTGCATAGGTACTTATTCATATAAATGCGAAAATGTATGTCTATTACTTCTCTACTCAAAAACCACTGAACTGATTTCTGATAAGTACGAATATGTAGTTGACTAGTAATTAAATAAATCTACTATATCGCGGGCCGCACAAATAACGTTTGCGGGCCGCATTTTGACGATCACGGGTCTAGACCCTGAGAAAGGACATAGGCTACATTTTATTGCGAAAGGGGGGTTAAAAGGGGGGTGCGGACGATGTCGCTGGTAACAGCTAGTATTAAATACTAACCTCAGACTTCACCTCGGTGGGCTGTCTGTCCATCAGTTTGACCACGGTCCGCTGCTGCACGTTCGGCTTGAGGAGGGACTTGCCTCTCGGGATGGTGGTCTGCCGCAGCGGTGTAGAGGTGGCTGGCCGTTTGTCATTTGCTAAATCAAACAAATATTTTATTTATTTTAAACTTTATTGCGCAGATCGTCACTCCATCTGGCCTGAGGTCGTCCTACACTACGTTTACCGAGACGCGGTCTCCACTCCAGAACTCGTTTACCCCAACGGTTGTCAGTTCTGCGGCAGATATGGCCAGCCCACTGCCACTTCAGCTTGCTAATCCGGTGAGCTATGTCGATAACTTTGGTTCTCTGCCGGAGAGAAAGAGGGCTGGCTGGAGCTGGATGCGAGTAGCCGAAGATCGATCAAAGTGGCGAGCATTTGCAGAGGCCTATGTCCAGTAGTGGACTGCAACAGGCTGATGATGATGAAACTTTATTGCACAAACATTTGTTACAATAGGCGAACTTAATGCACACTTCGACAAGTACAATATTTGATAAGCATGAGTCCGATATATCAAAACGTAACTGATAACCGTTACGAGTTAGATATCATACCACATCGATATCCACATAACCGATTCACAAAACTATACGTTCGTGTGTTCTTGATACGATATCCAAAAAAGTAGTAATATAAAGTAGATTCCTTTAATTAATAGTCAACGACACAAGCGTACTTCACATACAGGGTGTATCTGTGAACATTTACATCCCTTTAACCACGTGTTCTATCAACCATTCTGAACAACATTTGTTTAAAAACTTTTCCAAATTCTTCGAAAATTTTCCGACTCCCCATACAAAATGACCAAGTCACGTGACCAACTTTGTATGGAAAGATGAAATTTTTTTATACGAATTTTAAAAAGTCATAGAACAAATGTTGTTAAGAATGCTTGGTAGAACACGTGGTTAAAACGATGTAAATGTTCACAGATACACCCTGTATAATGCGGCCCGGACCTTAGTGCTCACATTGTTATGTGTGGCTCTTGAGCAGTAAAGTGTGACGACCGCTGATGTATGGGCATGACATATTGACATCTGTCAGTTTACATGGTTATGAATCAGAGTATAACACTCACTGGGCTTGAAGCTAACGGAGCTGGCGTTCCCGATCCTGACGACCTGCTTGGAGACCAGCTGCCGCGGCGGCTTGCGTGTGCCGAACATCTTGCGCATGGTCTCCGCCTCGCCGGACGACTGCGGACACATAATACTATACTCTAAACTGGAATTCGAGACCAAAAAATCTACGACAGATACGTCACTGTCAAATCTGTTAAAGTCACTTATGTCATTCTCAACTCAAGTGACGTTTTTAGGTTTCGCCAACCTTTTTGGCATTATTTATCTTATTATGCAGACTAAACTGTCAAGTTTCCATACATTGTTAAAATGTTGTGGGTAGAAACCAAATGTTATTAACCCCTGAAGTGTTACAAGCGCAATACCATCTTTGAAAACTAAAATTACGGATGTTTAAGTTTTTATTAGTGTCTTATATTTTTATTTATTTACGTGAAAAAAAGTAAATAAAATTATTTTTAAATTATAGAATCAAAATTACCAATAAATAAATTACATCAGCGAGTGTTTTTAGAAAAAAGGGGTATTGAAATAAATAATAAACGCTTGTTGAAGGCCTGTTTATTTACTCAGACAATTGACAAGACAATCAGTTGACTCGTGCCCTAGCTGTCATAGACAGCTGATCTATTCATCATGAAGGAGGCGCGATACATCAGGTATACTATGGTACGATCATTTTATTGCATTAGCAACATTGTAGTAGATTTTTTGGTCTCGAATTCCAGGGGGTCTACTCCGCGAAACGATAACGAACTATTCGCAACGATACGACATTGGTTCGAATTATTCGCATATACCCTACTATAAGAAATGTTCGTAATCAGTGTCGATTATCGTAAGTATAGACAATTTACTTTTGTTTTATTCGGATGTTCGTGAACGAATGATTGTAAAATTAAAAAAAGTTTGGCTGTTTGGTTTATTTTTCTTCAGTGTGGACCATAAATGGCTAAAAAAAATGACACAAAAGAGCTATGACAGCTTCCACCACAGAGTACATTGTATTATTATATGCTTCTACCAAAGAGAATATATAATCACTCCGTTTTGCTTCCACATTTTATTCAAAAATATAATGAACTAGCGGCCGCCCCCGACTTCGTCCGCGTGGAAAAGTAACTTAGCCTATAGCCTTCCTCGATAAATGGACTATCCAACAAAAAAAGAATTATTCAAATCGCACCAGTAGTTTCGGAGATTAGCGCGTTCAAACAAACAAACAAACAAACAAACAACAAACAAACAAACTCTTCAGCTTTATTATATTAGTATAGATGAAATATACGTTGATTAAAAGAGCATGTAATGCTGATTAATAAGAAATAAAATCGTAATTCAAGGAGGCTAGGTTTTTGAGTAATTTTACATAGAAGTTTAACAGGTTATTTAGGCCTTTATTAACCATATTATTTTGCGCAACAACAACAAAAACTCATTCCAAATGCAGGCAGCGCTTGGATTTCATAACCCATAGCCCTTTATTGTGTGGATAAGGTAGAGAAAACATTGAAAACAACAAGATATAATTTAACAATAGGTGCTTTTATTATCATTCTTCATCATCCTCAATAACTAAGACATTGTCTAAGAAAGCAAGGCAACTGCAGCACTATTCATCAATTCACATCCCAAAATCAATATCACAGTCCGAGTCGTATTATAAGTGGCGAAAGCAAGAGTCCTTAGGCAGTTCGAGTCAAAAATTATAAAGAAAACAGGGGTAAAGCTACGAAAACACACAGAACACACTCGAGGGTTCGCGCCAAAAATACTTTGATTTATGTAAATCAAAATCCAATCGTCATCACAACCGAAATCTATTGAACAGAGCTGGGGTCAATGGTATAAGAAGATACTAGTCCGGAGAACAGTAATATGGGTCTTTAAATGCAAAATCACAACGAAACGATAATCTTTACGACACCATCAGAGATGTCGTAGGAATGTTCGTCGATTTGACGTTTGTGAAGCTGTCAAATTCAATTATTCGTATCGTTTTATGGTGTATTAGAGTAGGGTTTTTGTAAGAACTGTCAAAGCAATATCGTTCGTAGATTCGTATCAACGATACGATGGCACTTAGAGTAGGCTCCGACACGATTATTGGCACGATATATCGTTTATCGTTCGGCGGAGTAGACCCCCAGTTTTGGTTATAGGTATAATACTTTAGTAGGTAGTTAAGGGGCTACAAGCCTACAATGACGAATCTAGCGCCGCAACCTATTTACGCTGATTGTGGCGAACATATAATATTTAATAAGAAAGTAAAAGTCTACAAACTTAGATGCAAGTAAATTGGAAATTTTCAAGATGCAATACAATATTTTTTACACGTGACAAGGAACAATAATGTTCATTATTACTAAAAACTGCCACTTTTATTTATACTAGTAATATGTAGATTTTATTATTCTTAAAATATAAATGTGTGAACACGACTTAACTCTACTGAAGCTGAAATAAATTAATTATATTGATTGATAAAATCAGATAGATAACTCATAGAACAAATATTGTTCAGATTTATTGAAAGAACATGTGGTTAAATGGATGTAAATGTTGGCAATGGATGATAGAAACACCCTGTATAGTCTGCACATGCTCTATAAAATAAACGTAACTCACAGATTCATCATCGGTGGAGTCTTCGGGCACGGCCTTGGCCGGGACCCGGCGCGCCGTGATGGTGGTCTGCGCCACCTTCAGTTTCTTTACCATCGTGCTCTGGAACGACAAACAACATCTATAAATAATTCTGAGTTCCTTAGAAATTAAATAAATAAATTGAGACAACATCACATACATTGTCCTGGTCCCAAACTAAGGTTTTCCCTTGTACTATGGAAACCAGAAACAAAGAAGGCACTACAAACACCCAGACCCAACACAAATATCTGTTTCATCAACAAACATTTGTGTTGGTGCGGGAATCGAACCCTCGACCCTTACGTCTCAACCGGCGCTCAAACCATTGCGTCAAATGGGTCGTCAATAATATTAATAAGAAAAATAATGCATTAACACAAACTAATATTATTATAGACGGGAATTAACGCGACGTTTTTATTTAAACACATAATTATGTACTTACTGCTTGACGTTTCGGCTGCGTTACAGTAGCCGTTGTCACAAGCGGACTAACTGGCTTTATTCTGGAGGGAGACGGGGTTAAAAGTTGGCAGCGCACTTGTGACTGTACTGGTGTTGCAGGTGTCTATGGGCGGCGGCAATCGCTTACCATCAGGTGATTACCGTCAGCTCATCTGCCACCTATAGCTGGCGGCACCAAAGTATAGCGATGGCGATTATTTTGCGCACTTGTAAAAAAGAAGACTTTCTATTAAAATTGATTTCTGCGCACTCAAGGACATAACTACTCTTTTATGCCGCAAACTAAACACATAAAAAAAATTGCGTACTGGTAGACCGAGATCTAACTTTTTTTATGAGATAGGGGGCAGACGAACAGACGGATCTCTTGATGGTAAGTGATTACCGCTGCCCATGGACACCGGCAACACCAGAGGAGTCGCAAATGCGCTGCCGACCTTTTAAGAAGGAATACGCTCGCTTTTTGAAGGTTTAACTTCCACGTCGTTGGTTGTTTACTGACATTTTGACATCTCAAAAATAACCAATCACCATGTAAATGGACCTTAGTTCTACATTACGCCATCTAGCAGATATTTCCATACACTCACATCCAATATGTACTCTTCTTCATCCTCCTCCTCGTCGCTAGATGGCGCCTTCGGCTTTTGCTTGCTCTTCGGATGCGGCTTCGTGATTTTCACCTTCTTCTTGATTTTGTCATCGTCTTCCAACATTCTCTGTAACAATACATCGTTTTGAACTTTCATGGTCACTAACATTAGAATGGGCGGTGTATCGATTATTTTGGTTTAAATTAGGAATCGATAAAATCAATGGGCTATCGCAGTGTTTCCCAAACTTTGCTATGCCATGGCCCGGTAATCTACACACTGACCCTTTGTGAGACCCACTAAGTACTTTCAAACTCAATCTGGTTCCATACACATTTATTAATAGTAGAAATGTTGTTAATTCGCTGCATTATTCCTCTACCCAAAGGTTGTCTGGAAGAGATCGCTATTAGTGATAAGGCCGCCGATATTGTATTTGGAAATTACTATTAGCATTAAGTTCTGTAATGTGTTGTGCAATAAAGAGTATCTATCTATCTAATGTTCATTAGTACTGGGTACATTATATAATTTTGGCATCTAGTCACTATTTAGTTAGTGCGGAGTATGCAGCTGTTTCTTATTTTTTACTAAAGAATCCAAGTTAGGTATTAGGTACCTACTCATGTTTTTAAAATAAGGCGATAATGTCGCGACCCGGTTATTTCGTTTGATGGCCCGGCACCGGGTCGCGACCCGGCATTTGGAAAATGCTGGGCTATCGGAACCAATTTTTAGGTATTTTTTTCGCAAAAAGAAGGGTGTTATAAGTTTGACGTGTCTGTTTGTGGCATCATAGCTCCCGAACGAATGAACCGATTTCAATTTAGTTTTTTAAAAAGTATAAAGTATCAGCCTATATACTGTCCGGACTGTCCCACTGTAGGGCAAAGGCCTCCATCATAGAAATCAAGTTATCGCTACTATGATGGGATTAGGCTTAATCACCACGCTTGCCTAATGCGGATTGGTGATCACAAACCCGAGCTATGTTCGAAAACTTCGAAATATACTTTTGCTCGACCCGGGAATCGAACCCGGGACCCCGAGATCACGGCCCGGTACGTAAACCACTAGACCAACGGGGCGTTCTTTAAAAAGTATAAAATGAAAAAGAAAAATATTTTATACTTTTTAAAGTTATAGTCCACCCACTTTTTCTCTGCTGCTGGTGGACAGTGACACAAAGGTTCAAACCATTCCCGTCCCCAGAACTTGAAGAAGTTCGTTTAACCACTAAGGGCCTCGTTCACCACCCCTGAGTAAAGTGACAAGTAATTTACTCTTCAATTAAAGTGGGTTCGAAGAAAATTGGCCCCTGGTCTGCGGCCTAGTTTAATTTAAATATTTTTTTAATACAAATACCAGGGGCCAATTTTCTCCGAACCCACTTTAATGGACAAGTAAATTACTTGACACTTTACTCAGAGGTGGTTAACGAGGCCCTTAGACTCATATTCATATTTCTATTGACTCACCAGCAGGTCGTCCGTATCGTTGCCGTCCGACTCCTCCTTCCTCCCCGGCTGCTTCGGCTGCGGCTTTTGCTCTTCGTTCTTCATGAGGAAGGCATCCAGCTCATCCGGCTGTTTAAATCGAACTTCACTTCAAGAAGTTCGTTTAACCATTAAGTCACTCACCAGCAAGTCATCGGTGTCGTAGCCGTCGGACTCATCAAACGAACTTCACTTGAAGAAGTTCGTTTAACCACTAAGCCACTCACCAGCAAGTCATCGGTGTCGTAGCCGTCGGACTCATCAAACGAACTTCACTTGAAGAAGTTCGTTTAACCATTAAGTCACTCACCAGCAAGTCATCGGTGTCGTAGCCGTCGGACTCATCAAACGAACTTCACTTGAAGAAGTTCGTTTAACCATTAAGTCAGCAAGTCATTCGGTGTCGTAGCCGTCGGACTCATCAAACGAACTTAACTTCAAGAAGTTTGTTTAACCACCAAAACTCATATTCATATTGACTCACCAGCAGGTCGTCCGTATCGTTGCCGTCCGACTCCTCCTTCCTCCCTTGCTTCGGCTGCGGCTTCTGCTCCTCGTTCTTCATGAGGAACGCGTCCAGCTCGTCCGTCTCCAGCTATTTCAATCGAACTTCACTTGAAGAAGTTCGTTTAACCACTAAAACTGCGTGGTGTTTCACGCCCCATTTGGGGAGAAGTGACATTGAGATGGGCTAAAGACACAGACTTTGTAGGGAGTGAAGGAACGCACCGGGGAAAGAGCCCTTAGCAAGTACCTGGTGAGCGTCTCCCAAAATTCGGTCCGTATGCCGAGACGGTAGGAAGGACCATGGGCTGGTGGAGGGACCTATGTCTAACCACTAAAACTCATGTTCATATTGACTCACCAGCAGGTCGTCCGTATCGTTGCCATCCGACTCCTCCTTCCTCCCTTGCTTCGGCTGCGGCTTCTGCTCCTCGTTCTTCATCGTAGCCGTCGGACTCATCAAACGAACTTCACTTCAAGAAGTTCGTTTAACCACTAAAACTCATATTCATATTGACTCACCAGCAGGTCGTCCGTATCGTTGCCGTCCGACTCCTCCTTCCTCTCCGGCTGCTTCGGCTGCGGCTTCTGCTCCTCGTTCTTCATGAGGAAGGCATCCAGCTCATCCGTCTCCAGCTATTTCAATCGAACTTCACTTGAAGAAGTTCGTTTAACCACTAAAACTGCGTGGTGTTTCACGCCCCATTTGGGGAGAAGTGACATTGAGATGGGCTAAAGACACAGACTTTGTAGGGAGTGAAGAAACGCACCGGGGAAAGAGCCCTTAGCAAGTACCTGGTGAGCGTCCCCCAAGATTCGGTCCGCATGCCGAGACGGTAGGAAGGACCATGTGTTTAACCACTAAACTCATATTCATATTGACTCACCAGCAGGTCGTCCGTATCGTTGCCGTCCGACTCCTCCTTCCTCCCTTGCTTCGGCTGCGGCTTCTGCTCCACGTTCTTCATGAGGAACGCGTCCAGCTCATCCGTCTGCAGCTGGGAGTTGTCCATGTTGGTTAGTTCCTGCTCTATGTTAGCGTCTTCCACTTTGCGCTGAGGGGAGATTAAATAAATAAAAAAGCGTTTATTGCTTTTCATAACAACAATTTATGTGATAAATGTTTTTACAGTATTGATGAATTCATGAATTACAAATTTAAATAATTGTTAATGTATTTTTAAGCTCAATATTTTATTCAATTTATTTTATTAATTTATTGTATTAATTGATTGTATTAAGCCTCTCTCGAATTTAATATTGCATGCCAAATGTTTTGGTTAAATGTGCGCAAGTATATTGTATTCCATCTTTTGTAACCACATTTATAGCAATAAAGATATTCTATTCTATTCTATTCTATAACAAGAAGGCACATACAGGGTGTATATGTGAACATATACATCCCTTTAACCACGAGTTCTACCAACCATTCTGAACAATATTTGTTCTATGACTTTTGAAAATTTGCATAAAAAATTTTCATCTTTCCATACAAAGTCGGTCACGTGACATGGTCATTTTGTATGGGGAGTCGCAAATTTTTTCGACGAATTTAGAAAAGTTGTTGAACAAATGTTGTTCAGAATGGTTGATAGAACACGTGGTTAAAGGGATGTAAATGTTCACAGATACACCCTGTATTCTAAGATTATACAAAAAGCAAAAGGAAGTGGCTCAGCGAGTGGAAATCAGCAACATAGGTCAGCGCTGATGTTCAGCCGCTCCTACTCTCTAAGGCAGTGGTTTTTAACCTTTAAGTCATGAGGGACCATTTTACCAAAATATGTCTGTCGTGTCAGGGACCACACACTTCGGACATGCGTCGCGGCGCCGTTTGCGTTGTGTTGACTCGACTCACCACGTCACGTCACTTGTTTATTACGATGTCTTCGTGGACCACTTGGAATGCCTCCAGGGACCACCAGTGGTCCGCGGACCACCGGTTAAGAACCACTGCTCTAAGGTCTAGTGCGAGGGTTAGGTTAAGAGCGCTTATTAAATGAGGGTTTTTGCAAATGCAAAATCCGATAGATGGCGTTACGTTATTTAGGCCCTACTGATTGGCCCCTCCGGAGGGGCCGGCGCCGCATGTACGGTGGCCAGCACATCAAGTTACTACAATCTGTCAAATTTCTTCAATCGAACCTCACTTTTATGTCAAACGTGTTTGGTTCAATATCAACTGAGGAAATTTGACAGATTGTAGTAACTTGATGTGCTGGCCACTGTACTTGCAAGTTCGATACCTACACGCGGAGTAGGACAGGCTTGCCATTGGTAATATCAATTTTGGGATTTGACTAGCAACCTAAATTACCTATTTGACGATACATTTTTTTATTAAACTTGGTTATTTCTAATCAACATTTTAGATAGGAACATATTGGATTTGTTATCTCATCAGCAATTGATTCCTTATCTATACAATACGGTATTACATCCATTTATGAAAAGTAACCCAATTTGTTTTTATCCATACTAATATTATAAATGGGAAAGTGTGTCTGTCTGTCTGTATGTTTGTCTTTCTTTCACGGCAAAACGGAGCGACGAACTGACGTGATTTTTTTAAGTGGAGATAGTTGAAGGGATGGAGAATAACATAGGCTACTTTTTGCCCATTTCTAACCCCCCATTTTAGGGATGTGGGGGGCGCTAGCGAAGCCGCGGGCTAAAGCTAGTACCTAGGAAATAAATCACTAAGTTTTATTCAATAGCTAAATACCCTAAAATTGCATTAAAACAGGTTCCGATTTTTTGGATACCCTACCCTATAACAAATGGGGCGTAGGTACACCGTTTTTCCACTATGGAAGTATCTGTATTTTTTATGTGATAGGTGGCAAACGGGCAGACGGATCACCTGATGGTTAGCGGTGGCCACCACCCATAGCACCTGCAACACCAGTAGAGTCGAAAGCGCTGGCAACCTTTAACCCCCTTTCCACCTAATTGGGTTTGTCAGGCAAACTATTCAGTTTAGAAAAAAATATAAGTTTGAAACCTCTATAGTATTTTTGAAGACCTATCCATAGATGTGTGGGGACACGTGCTGAATGAAAAAAAAATAGTTTCAGACTGACAGAAGGTATTTTTTTCATCATCATGATCAGCAACCCACACTCGTCCACTGCTGGACATAGGTCTCCCCCAATGCACGCCACCGCTGCCGATCTTCAGCCACTCTCATCCATCCCACACCAGCCAGCCTTCGAATGTCATCATCCCATCTTGTCGCATTTTTATCTTTATAATATTGGAAGGCAAACGAGCAAGCGGGTCACCTGATGGTAAGTGAACGCCGCCGCCCACGGACATCAGCTACAGAAGGAGTGCGGATGCGTTGCCGGCCTTACAGCCGGGCTAACATGCGCATCGCGAGATAATTTGTCGACACTCGTATTTTGTCGGCGCAAGTTGCTTCTCGCTCACCTGACTGAGCGATGAGCGGGATAGAAGGATGCGATCTCGCGAACGAGAGTCGACAAAATCTCGTCGCGGTGCGCATGTTAGGCCTACAGGAAGGTATAGGCTCGTTTCCTCTTTACCTCTGTTGGCAGCGCTGTGTCTACTTGGCCCTCGACAGGGGCTGCCTCAGCGCTGCCCTCTGTGCTGTTTAGGCTCTCGCCGTGGTCCCCAGCGTCTTGCAGGGCCGCTTGCAGGTCTTCTTGCAACGCTTCCTCTTGTAGCACCTGGGTGAACATTTCATTTATCTATCTATACCATTTATAAAGAGGTTAATCTTATATTCCACGCCAGGTCTTATAGCTAAACCGAAACACGGAAAACTTGCATGATACAATCAACGCCCAGCGCCATCTATTGGTAGACAGTGGAACTACTAATAAATTCACACTACATCTCATACATTGCCCTGACTCTGTACTAAGTAGCTTAAGCACTTGTGTTACAGTTATCAGACAACAGAGGATCACAAATATAATACTGAAATCCGTATGGAAAAATACTAAATACTCAAATAAAGCGAGTGGTGTAACTTTTCACTCGTAAGTATTTATCAATGTTGAAATTTATTTTATGTTATTATCAAAACATCAAAGTCTGATCGGACAGTGCGTGACAGTGAGAGTAGTATTGGCAATTACTTTAAGACAAAAAGAGACAAAATCATTATTGTCACACAATGAACTCATTTGATCATCTACAATGGTTTACAATTTCATGTAAAAGTACGGAGGCGTCAGCAGTCATCTCGCTCACATGTCATCAAAATATTGCCTTGTTTTCAGGTGTCAGAGCACATCTAACGATTCAAATCTTTGTCCTGTGCTCTGAAGTCTCTGAACCTAAATATAAGTATGAAGATGTCCTCACCTCTTCCTGCATGGTTTCCTCTTGAACCGTCTCCTCTGGTAAAGAATCCTGCTGCATTGATACTTGTAGAGATTCCTCTGGCATGGACTCTTCAAGGTTATCTTCTGCCACACCCTGGCTGTCTAGGTCTGATTTTGTGCGGTCAGGATCCGTCTGTATGAAAACAAGTAAATTGTGTATTATTTTAAACATTCATATAAATAATGACATGCGCCAGACAATCACACCAATCAACCTGGTCTCAAACTAGGGCAACTCCTATTACTATGACTACCACTCCTGACCTCCTCCCTAGTTTGAGACCAGGAGGCTTATAACGAAGATGTCCCGTAACGAATGAGAATATACCTGTCACATTCAAACAAAAGAGCGCACAGCGCATGTGAAAGAGAGGGGAGCTCCGATTCGGTCGTAACGTACACTTCAAATTAGACCCTCAGGTTAATTGGTGTGATTGTCTGGCGCATTTATTTATAACTTAGTGCGGTGACAAGATGAGTTAAGAAATTAATAAAGAATTATTCACTCACCACTGAATTATCAGGATTCTCAGGGTTGTAATCATCATCGGTCAGCAGTCCCTCGCTCAGCCACTCCTCTTGGCCCTCCTCCATCTCCTCTACTTGCGTGAATGTCTGCGACATCTGAATGAAAACACCAAACCCTCATGATTAGTCAGAATTGGCACAGGACCTACCAGGAGAACAAAATAAAGAACTTTAACATCGGAAGCCAAGATGAAAAAAAAATGAAAATGAAAAATGTTTATTATTAGACAAAAGTTGGTTTTAACAATATCAGAGTTTGGATTCTCCTATTAAGATCTACTTTGGATAGGGATTTAGCGGGAAAATATGGGACACAGTCAAATTTCATGATTGAAGTATGACATTTGATTCTTGTGCATCATATAGTTTTACAAAATATTTGTTTATCGATTCTGCAGAATTATTAATACTATTGTGCGACTTATTATTTGAGGAAACTGAACTAATAATATGCAATAACTCTGGTTTTATCCAGAGATTTAAACCGTTTTATCATCGAAACTAGTTGTTACACAAATTCTTTCCGTTCCGGTAACGGACGATATATCAAGTTACCCAGTCATTTTGGCCACCACTAAATAACCTGGGCATTTGAGTGAGATAAATACATTTGATAAAGGATTTATAATAGAATAATTAGGTAAAATCTGTGAAAACTAGAGTAGAGATCGTAACTAATTTAAACATAAAATTAATTTCATTTTTACCTCGTATTTAGTGACCTTAGTTGGTGGTTCTTCAACATCAGACATTATCAAAGGTTAGTTTTTATTTTCTTCAGTTTACTTTGCATTAAAATCAACAATTTAATTAATATCTCACAATATTTCCTGAAACATGAACATAACCTCAAAATCGGAAGCTTTATTTTTTTTAATAATCAATAAGTCAGCTTATTGACCAATCAGTAACATTTAAATTATTTATAAAGTTTTTTTAGACCAATGATATCAAATCATTTTTGACATAAACAAGAATATTATTCTTTCTCGTTCTATTGTAGTAGGTTAGAATGAGGTAGCAAGACCTTGACTTTACATTTTAGTTAACAAAGATAGTTCAATTGATTGAAGAATTATAAATAAAAATGAATTTTATTCAATTATAAATATAAATAACATCAGAAAAGCATCTCGAAGATGTTAAGTTAGGTTTTCTAATCATTTGACTAAATATTTAAATGATTTCTCATTCACTTACTTTACCCTAAATCAGTGGTAAGAAAAGCTCCCTCAAATGGCAACACTGCATGAAAATCTTTCAGGTGCTTACTTCTACAGCTTTCAGTCGATATTTTCAGCAAACCACTGATCCACGTTTTCGTAGATCTTATTAAATTAATTAGACCTATTTTGAATACTTTTTGAATAAAAACCTTCTTCATGCAGTGAAAAAGTGAAATTTGTTCCTAAATGCTGGTTTTATAGAGGTTTTATGGCTGAAGGTGTTAATTAAGATTTAAAAGGAACTATGCGTGTTATATTGATTTGATATCGGTACTATAGTTGGAGTTATTTTGGAAATTACTACAAGGTGAGTAAATTAGGTCGTGTACTCACGGCAAACTGCGGCTTTCTATGTTTGTTCTTTGAACACGTAAACGATTTGTAAGTAATTTAAAACATTTAAAAGTTAGCAATTTTAATAATAATTATTATTATTTTAAACTTTATTGCACTTCAGTAAGTACTTTTATACAATAGGCGAACTTACTGTCAAAGGCATTCTCTGGCAATTAACCTTTGGGCAGAGAATTAAATTGTTTTTTTTTAAATTTAAAAATCGTTTAAACGATTTAAATCTCTCCCTTTGGGTCGTGCTAAAAAGGAAATACTACATATAGGTGGGTGAATTTCAACAAACCTAATTACGGTGGCGAATTTTTAAAACCACTTTACATACATTTTCGCCACCGGGATTGCACCACCGGACTTAGAAACAGTAACAAAATTGGCATTATAAAAAAATATATTATTCCACCACTAACTTACAGTCTATAAATATGACAGTTAACTCAATCTCAATAAGCTATAAAACTGGTTTTTATGTAAAGGAGAAAAGACAGCTCAAAATACATGCCACCGGTATTGATACGGTACTTGGGAAAATCACCCAGGTACATACCTAGTCTTGTTTATTTTTAAATGTTATTAGGTATTTTACACAACTTATTTTTCGAAGAGAGAGAAGAGATAAGGCTGCCTTTGTTTTTAAACCTTAACCAACATTTTTGTGTGCGATTAAATAAGTTAATTTTACTACTCGTAGACATTAACAATAAATAATTAAATACTATTAAAATCAGATATCAATGCAAGCAATTCTAATAGTATTAATTTATTAATTATGACGGCCTTGATGACGCAGTGGCTAAGGTGATTACCCGAAGCGCGGGTTCGATTCCCGGTCAAGTCAATTTAGGAAACTACATTTTCTAACTTTTCGTGGGACTGGGTGTTCTGGGTTGACGCCCCAGTTGATTATCGTTACCTGGTACCTACTCACAGTACAGGGGTTGCCCTAATTTGAGACCAGGCTGATTGGTGTGATAGTCTAGCGTATTTATTTATTAAAAACTTTATGGTAAATAAATATATAAAAAAATGAGCCAAATGACAAAGTAAAATTTTCTACCATTCAACTTTCGGATCATACAGATAGGACATCGACCTTAAAACCGAGTTTGCCACGGAAATCTATTTTTATAAATTGTTTATGGTAGATCTCACGGTGTTTAGATAATGTTTACTTTTGAGTCAGTCATAGTACATAACAACGTCCGCAGATGATTGCATTGCGTTGTAAATATATCTGTGGAAAACTGTGGCGTGCGTAGCGTGGGTATAGGTATAGTCAGCCACACATCAGGTTACCACAACCTGTCAAATTTCCTCAGTTGATTTTCAACCTAATGTGTGTGACAGTAAGATGAGAGTCGGTTGAAGAAATTTGTCAATTTTGTATACTTTGATGTGTGTGGCTGTAGGTACAAGGTGAATTTTTAATCACTATCCAAAGTTTTAATCTCGACTCAGAATCTGCACCTAAGTGTAGGTAACAACTCTCTCCATGAAACATTAGTCGAAATACGACAAAAATGTTGAACTATATACCGATACTTTAAGTAAGTAAGTACTGAACGATCGCGTGAGTCACCAGACTTGAATGGACTCGTTGTATGAAAAGTAAAAAAAATATTACATGATTCAACCCATGTTTCCAAGAGAAAGTTGTTCACTTACAGATTCTAAGACGAGCTTAAAAATTTGGATAGTTTTCAAAAAATCACCTTGTATACAATGTGTAAAAAATGAAATTAAGGTAGGATACTTAACAGTGTTAACTTTCCGACTAACTGAGCCGTGTAAAGATTTCACTGCCAAACTAAGACATCTACCTATATAATAAGAGAAAAAAAATTGCTGTTTCATACATTATTTGATTGCCAAGCTACTTAGATATTTTGTAGGGAACAGCTGACTTTTAACATTGGATGCTCATATTATTTTGGTAGTAGGTTCACACGGTACTAGCCTACAGCCTGTTCAAAATATACTACCTACATTTATTTTTGACACATAAAACCTGGAAATGACTGGCCGGATGGCGCATTTGTTAGTGACCCTACCTCATACGCCAAATATCGTGGGTTCGTGTTTGTTCAGTATATATTTGTGATCCTCTGTTGTCTGATACTGTATACACGTGCTTAAGGCGCTAGGTATACGAATGAAACTAGCGCCGCCAACCTATTTACACTGATTGTGGCAAAAATTATGATATTTTTGAAGAAAATAAAACACTACAGACCTAAGCTAGATCCAAGTAAGTAAATTGGATTTTTCATGGTGCAATACAATATTTCTAACACGCGACAAGTAACAATAACGTTATTTATTGCTAAAAACGGCCACTTTTAGCAATAATTGATATTATTGTTACTTGTCGCGTGTTTATTTGAAGTCTATAATGTTTTGCTTTCTTAAAAAATATCGTATTTTTGCCACAATAAGTGTAATAGGTTGGCGGCGCTAGTTTCATTCGTATAGCCCCTTAAGTTACTTTAGAACGGAGTCAGGTCAATGTATGAGATGTTGTGTGAATTTATTTATTTATATGTTAATAATATTAGTGGGGTTTGTTTCAGAACCAATAATGGACACGTGCGTGGGCAACCGAGGGAACACAGTGGTACTAACGTTTGCCTTCATTTTATCTTGGATAAGCACAGGTAAGGAAACCCTTTTAATATTGTTATTATTTACTAAGAGGCCCGCCCTCACTTCGCTTCGGGACCGTAATTCAGAAATGAACCAATAGATGGCGCTGTGTCCAATTACATCGCGCAAGCGTTTCGTGTTTTCGGTTTACCTATAAGCCTGGTCGTTGTCTATAGAAGTTATCTCTTTATAAATAGTATAGAAGATTAAAATGTAAAATCAGGGGCTTTTAAATTTCATACATGTCAACCCTGCACCATTTTTAATACACTGGAGAGCAAAGATTTCGGGTCACTTCAAAAAATGGCTGTGACGGACAGACAGACTTGACGAATCTATAGGGGTTCCGTTTTTTGCCATTTGGCTACGGAACCCTAACAAAAGTTTGGTCTTTTTTATCCTCTTACAAGTTATTGTGTTTAAATAAGTAGGTATGTCACCGTAAAATAGTCCGAACCGTAAATTGATCAACATCCGGAAAATATCATATAGGGTACCTATACTTAGTCTGCCGCAATAAAGTGTAGTTATGACCTTGAGTAAGAAAGAGACTTTCTATGAAAATTGGTTTCTGCGCACCAATTTTCATAGAAAGTCTTAGATTATTTTTTACAAGTGCGCAAAGTAACGGTTATCGCTATACTTTCGTGCCACCAGCTATAACTAGTGGCCCGCCCTCACTTCGTTTCCGGTACTTAACCAATAGATGGCGCTAAAAGTCGATTCAATCGCCCTAGTCTTTCGTGTCTTCTGTTTACCTAAAGACCGGACGTGGAGTATCATGTGGCTATATACTCAAAGTATTAACCTTTATAAATAGTACAGATAAGCGGCAGTGGCGCCACCGATAATTTTCATGATTTTCTTGATGCCTTATTATACTTACATCCCTTTTCACTAATTTCTTATGTAGTAGAATAATCACATAGTTAGTGTTGGACGCCCTGCGACAAGATGAATGAGAGTGGCCGAAAATCGGGAGCAGTGGCGTGCATTAGGGGAGATATATGTCCAGCCGTGGACGAATGTGGGTTGTTCATGATGATGATTATCATATTCACTATGCTTTCAGCTCACAGCATCGACTGCTTCAAGTGCGTGTCCATGGACGGGCGCTTCGCGGCCTGCGACGATCCATTCCACAACAACCACTCTCTAGCCATGCTGGAGTCGCCCTGCATGGGCGGGCGGAAGGGCCGCGATGGGCTATTCCCAGCTACTTCTTGCATCAAAATCGCTGGGGTTTTTGGTAAGATTAATCATAATAATACAAGCGGAAATGAATCTTATCTTGTACTAGCGGCCGCCCGCGACTTCGTCCGCGTGGAAAAGTAACTTTTTACCCCCCTTTTAACCCCTTACAACCCCCTTAATATTATTATGTTGATAGCCTATAGCCTTCCTCGATAAATGGACTATCCAACAAAAAAAGAATTATTCAAATCGCACCAGTAGTTTCGGAGATTAGCGCGTTCAAACAAACAAACAAACAAACAAACAAACAAACAAACAAACAAACAAACAAACTCTTCAGCTTTATTATATTAGTATAGATAAATAGGGTCCATATTCCGTCAGTCCAGATTGTCAAGGAAAGTTCTAGAATAATCTAGGTTGGTATACAGAAATTTCGCAACTTCATGTTCTAGAGGTATTTTTTTTTTAAATTTTGATTAGGGAAAGAACATTATTTCGCTTAAGTGTGTCTGGTGTGCTCGAAGGACGGCCCGTTCCACTACAAGTGGCTACTTCTTGCATCTAGATTGCTGGGGTGTTAGAGATAAGGTCCATAGTTCGTCGTACTAGATTGTCAAGGAAAGTTCTAAATTAATCTAGGTTGGTACAGAAACTTCCCAACTTCGCGTTCTTAAACTTTGGAGTATGGAAGGAATTTTCTTTCGCATAAGCGTGTCTAGTGTGTCTCGAAGGATTGTGTAGTGTGTACCTACTTCTTGCATCAAGATTGTTGAGGTGTTTGGTAATTTAACGCAACAACCACTCTCTAGCCATGCTTCGTACGCGTGGATGCATATTTTGATACAATCCACTCAATATACCTACTTACTTACTTATAGAGGCGGCGCAAGGCGTAGGCGATGTGGGCCACCGCCCACTGCCTCGCAATACAAGGGGCCTCGCGCCTCAAAAAAGTTTAATCTCGGTCCGTGGGGCTTTATCGGTCAT
>CM026303.1:5278807-5328971 GCA_014851415.1 Cnaphalocrocis medinalis | reverse complement strand
CTACCTGTCTTCCAGAGTGTTCGGACAATCGAAACTCGGCGTCAAAATCAATAAAAATAGCATTGGATTCTGATGATTCCATTGCGAGCAATAAGATAAGAACGCGTTAAATAAAAGAAGTTCTATTAACCTATATTTTAAACTACTAAGGAACTGGGTAATGCTTTAGTTAGGTTTATTTTACCAATTTAATTTTTTGTCACTGTGAATTCTTATCTTAGCCCACCTAAATGAAAGCATACGGTTACCCTCAATTTTCCACAAGCGGCCCAAGCCAACTCAATGCAAACTCAATTAGAAACGGGCACTTAGTTACTCAATTTCACCTTCACAACGGCATTAATTACAAAAGGGCGTGTATTCAAAGTACGAGTGCTTTTGAGCAAAGAATCGCGTTGTTCGCTTACTGCGCTCGCTTCGCTTGCTCCGCTCGCTTCGCTTCCGCTCGGCCGCCGCTCATGAATAGTCATCGAGCCTTCTCATCTTAACCCTACCAATACCCGTCTAATTTAAATTTCATATCCATTTCGAGATGTAGGGATGACCCGCGGTTGAGGGCTGTGTCGATTTTTATCGGTGCATTTACAAAATTAGAGCTTCAGTGAAGCTCACATGTAGGCAGAGTGTAGTGTTAGTATTGGACTGAAACTACATTATCCCCAATACTGTTATTGTCTTCTCTACTCAACGATTCTTAGAAAGAAATTTTAACAGGCGATAAGTCCTTAATATTTGAAAATTTCACATAAAGTAGGAAGATCTACTTACCTACTTCTTGTATTCTGAAATAAGATCATTTTTTATGTGATAGGTAGCAGACGAGCATACGATTCACCTGATGGGAAGCGATTGACGGATAAGGTTATTTGTATATCTACATAAAGTACCTATCTAAAGTAAAGCCGTAAAGGGGCTAAAAATGTATCTGGAACTGGTTAAAATCAGTTAGTAAAACTGGATTGGATCGCCACGACTGAGGTACTTACTAAGTACTTTAAAGATATAAAAAAAATAATATTACTTATATAAATGTTCGTTTATAGATTAATAGATTTTTAATGCGGCTCATTAATATTTTATACGAACTGCTAAGGAATGGAACAAACTTGCCGGCTTCTGTATTTACAGAGAGCTACAATTTGGGGTCTTTAAAGTCGAGAGTGGAAAGAGGCTTCTGTCTGGAAAAGCCCGCTACATCTTAGATCTCATTGTCACTCTCCATCAGCTGAGATGAGGTCAAAAACCCATTTAATATTTAAAAAAAATGATATCTACCTACCTCTAATGAAAGTAACCCCCAAATTATTTTTTATTCCATTAGGGGATGTAAGTATTCTATTAAAGTTTGAATCTTATATTTTGTCCATCAAATCTGTCACAGAATGTGTATGCAAAAGTTGGAGTAGATTGGGCTAAGGAATCACGTAGTCCCATGAACAAACTTGGAACCCCCATTTCGCTCTATTAGGGGTTTAAGTTCGGATTATCCTTCCTTATAGGATCTCATCCAAAAATGCTCATCACATTTGACAATTTTCCATTCCATTTCAATCCTATTTGTTATACTGGAGCGGGGCTCTTAGAGATGCAAACCAGATGTTCCATGATCTTTGATTGTTTCATGGCATTATAAAATGCTCCTCAATCTGAACAACTTTTGTTAAAGTGCCATTGACCTAACTCTTATAGTTTAGCTGGGCTGTTTGGTTTCTACATCAAGGAGCCTGGTCTTCAAAATATAATATATCCTATAAGTTGCCCTGATATTACAGCTATACAATAAAAAAAGTTTCATTCAAATTGGTTTCAGTAGTTTCTGAGATTAGCGCGAACAAACAGACAAACAGACAAAACAGAAAACAACAAACAGACAAACAGAACAAACAGATAAACAACAAACAGACAGACAAAAAATTTTAAAAATCATTGATTCATGTTCTGTTACTGTTTTTTAGTCGTCCAAAGTTATTTTGAGATAAATATCTTCAATGTACCGACACAACTTTTTTACATTTTTATTATATGTATAGATATACATTACTTACAACTTACGAATTTGCCACGGGCCTCGAACGGTATAGTTACGCCACTGGTTCCAAAGCTACTATTGCTACTCTTTAAGGTCTGTAAGTAATGAATTAGCAATAAACCATTTGACTTTGACTCTTTGACCGGTCTTAAGGTTTCCCCATTTCAGAGGTCCACAGTTGAGACCATGCAAAAGCGCGGCCCTCGAAGACAACGCTACCTTGGCCTTGGCCAATTGGGTATTTGACTAATCTCGATATAGTAAAAAATATTGATACTCTATCAAATATGGTAATAAGAACCAATGGCCAACATTTTCAGTTAAATATAATCTAGCTGGTTTTGTGAGCATTCAAAGTTTCATGCGTAGCAAGTCCATTTTTTAAAGTATAACATTTTAAAATATAATTATACCTATCATTGAACTACCTGTACATTTTCCACCAACTTTTATTATAAAATCATTTACTTAAACGAAACATTTGATATAGCTACCAAACCATATTTACTAGACGAGCACACAGAAGTTTGAGTTGTGACGTCACAATTCAATAGCCATTTGTATAGAGCGTTTTTGGGCTTCCCCCAAAATATGTGCTCTTAAAGTTGTGATATCTCAGGTAATTCAAATGAGAATCAAGTGATTATTTCAACGATGTTTCTTAAATTGAGGCGTCTTTGATTAAACACATAAAAAATTTTAGTCAAATACCCAATTGTACGGTCAAGCATCGCGAAACTGTCACTATATCTAAGGGTTCGTTTCATTCATTACTCATCAGAGATGAGATGTGTATTTTGAGCAACGTAATTGGTAAATTTTTACAAGTTTGCGCTCAACTCCACGCAGGTCCGCTTCTGTGTAAGCGCACCCTAACATCACAGGCTAGAGCTCAGTTAACCAACCACTCTATAATGAGGGTTTCTGCAAAATCCGATAGATGGCGTTACGTTGACGTCAGGTCTAACTTTGACGACATTGGTTGTTTCATAACATACAGGGTGTATCTGTGAACATTTACATCCCTTTAACCACGTGTTCTACCAACCATTCTGAACAACATATGTTCTATGGAATTAGAAAATTCGTATAAAAAAAATCATTTTTCAATACAAAGTCGGTCACGTGACTTGGTCATTTTGTATGGGGGAGTCGAAAAATCTTTCGAAGAAGTTTTTGAACAAATGTTGTTCAGAAACGTTGATAGCACACTTGGTTAAAGGGATGTAAATGTTCACAGATACACCCTGTATAATGAGGGTTTTTGCAAAAGCAAAATCCGATAGATGGCGTACGTTGACGTCAGGTCTTACTTTGATGACATTGGTTGTTTCATAACATAACTTCATAATTTTGAGATGACACGTCAAAATGTAACCAATCCACTCGTTGGACCTGACGTCAACGTAACGCCATCTATCGATTTTTTCATTAGCAAAAACTTTCATTATACTCTTGATTCATAAGCATGTAAACTGACAGATGTCAATGTGTCATCCCCATACATTATCACTCAATTTGACACATGCAAAATGCCAAAATGCATAGAAACTTTTATTTTCATCTGTCAGTTTACTTTACATGATTATGAATCAGAGTATAGGTAATAATGATGTGTTTTCTTCCCACGAGGGTATGCTTGTATCCCAGCAGTGGGATTTCCTAGGCTGGTGATTATAAATGTGTATTTTTATAAGACGCTAACTTATACTAGTCGCATTCCGGTGATTTTAGGCTTTTTAATCGTCAGTATTATGTGTGTGCACAATATTTTGTGATTTTGGTATGTATCACTTAGTTTGCTAGTGCAATATTTTTAATAAAGGGATTTTTACAAAATATAGTTAGTGTTTTTAATTTCGAATCCTTCCTCATTTCTGTAAGGACTTAATTTGACTGGAAGCAGACTTAGATCTTATCTCTAATTCATAAGATCCACTTTCCGTTTTAGGTGTTATATTTACGTTGCATGCGCCAATCGCTTGAGAAAATATATAATGAGGGTATTTTCTCAAGCGTAGAAGCAAGGTAGAAGGTTCGAGAAAGATCTAGGTTCTGCGGAAATCTCCAGATGCCTCTAGTCGCGACATTGCGCGGACAATATTCCAAAAGATTCGCAAGTCGAAGTATCCAGACACGGGTGAAATATTCTCGATCTATCCCCAGAGCTTACCTAAATGGCAAGCGAAAGCGAGATAACCACCTGTGAGCAATTTAATAATGAGCAAGCGAATTTCTCTCACCGCCGAGCTAATGGTGGAAATAAGCACATAGATTTGTAAAATCCAGAGGTGAATCCTTGGGTTAGAAGGACAACCTCCATCCATCCTTGGGTTAGAAAAATAGTATGTACATACTATTTTTTGTATCTTATGAGGAGAATTGGAATGGTCATGCACGCTCAAACGTTCCTGAGGTGGTGGCGCTATGGTGGCGGGTCATTACATTCCCTCTGATATGGTTGAGTGAAATGATGGCTGACACATACGTCATACTTTTACGGTGCCGCCTCTGGGGACTGGTCTGCTCTGGTTTACCTCATTTTTAGCTTTTAACATTTTCTTCATCTTGAGTAAGTGTTGGACTGTAGGAGGTGGTATGAGGAAAACTTGTAATAAACATTTTGGCGATTAAAAAGAGTAACTGGACGAGTTTCTTGCCGGATCTTCTCGTCAGAATCAACTTTCCGATACCGTTGGTAGAAATCGCATTATGTCTATTTATTTTTTAGTATATCTTATGTATCAAGATATATATTAATTTCATTTAAATCATATACATTATCTTTAAATAGTTTTAAACATGTTCTTTATGTATGACGATTTGTAAGTGCTGTGTACAAGCCTATGCAAATAAAGAATATTTGACTTGACTAACCCCCACATGGAAGGCACGTGGGTTCTTATCCACTATACTACGATTTTCCAATTCTATGTGCACATTTCTACCATTAGCTCGGCGGTGAGCCTCTAGCTCAGGGTTTCCCAACCTTATTTTCGTCGAGCCTCCCCGCATTAAAAATAACATTTTTCATGCCCCCCCATTTTGCAGTAGGTACAATAAAACTAGCATTATTTTGTCGAAACTTGTCAAACACCGATTTCCGACGCAGCGTTTTGAAACGGTGTCCGAGTGATGGTGTTTACTTAACACATTTAGTTAATTTTTTCTTTCGAAAACTCAAACGTCTCGCGCCCCCCTTGACATCCCTCTACGCCCCACCAGGGGGGCACGCCCCCCTGGTTGGGAAGTCCTGCTCTAGCTAGTCAATTAAAAAGTAATCGCACTTATTTATGAAATGTACGTTGGTACTTAGATGCAATGAATTTAGAAAAAAAACTTAAACGTAATAATGAACCATATAGATTTTAATCAAAACTAAAGTCACTTACCTCACAAATATTTTGGCAATTTTAAATTTTTCTTTAAAATTTAAGTGTAAATGACCTTAGCCACCGCTGTACTGAAGAGGGCGAGATCTAAACATGCTAAAAGAACGAAGAAGTATTCCTCGCCGCCACCAGAACTGGAGGAAGGGGTGACTCTCACTCTAAAGAAGAACCAAGAGAGCGTTTAAGGTGAGGAACAAATCATATTTACAATACCTATAGCTGGAGGCATGAAAGTATAGCGATGACCGTTATTTTGCCGCACTTGTAAAAAAGAAGATTTCTATCAAAATTGGTTTCTGCGCTACCTGCGCTACTACACTTTCTTGCCTCGGACTATACTAGCTTTTGCCCGCGGCTTCGCTCGCGCCCCCACTTCCCTAAAATGGGGATAAGAAAGGGACAAAACGTAGCCTATGTTACTCTTCATCCCTTCAACTATCTCCACAAGAATAATTAATTTTTGAAAAAAAAAAACTTTTTCAAGACTGAAAAATCACGTCAATTCGTCGCTCCGTTTTGCCGTGAAATAAAGACAACATACAGACTGATAGACAGACACACTTTCCCATTTGTTATATTACTATGGATATTGTGTGGATTGTCCAAAATATGACGGTAAATGAATAACTAAGTCCACGCGTATGAAGTCGTGGGCGGTAGTCATTAGGTAGGTACAGACAGCCAGGTTACCACAAACTGTCAAATTTCCTCATTTGATATTCAACCTAATGTGTTTGACAGAAAGATGAGAGTCAACGAAAGAAATTTGACAGTTTTGTATACTTTGATGTGTGGCTGTACGCAAAGATTTAAAATCTTTGCTGGCTGTACGTAGGTAGGTACAGCCATACATCCAAAGTATTTTTTTTCAATCGACTCCCATCTTACTGTCATACACATTAGGTTAAAAATCAATTGAGGAAATTTGACAGATTGTGGTAACCTGATGTGCTCTGTAAGCTTGATATTTAAATATCCTCGCGTTTTTGTCCCTGCGTAGTATATGATTATGAAGTTAAGTTTATGAGTGAGTGAGGGTTAACCGAGCCCACTCGGGGGGAATGGATAAAAGTTGGCAGCGCACTTGTACTTCATACAACATTGAGTGTTTGGCAAGTGTCCTGGGGTGCGGCATTGCTTCCATCAGGTGTATCCGCCTGCTCGACTGCTACCATCACATAAAAAAAAACTATAAAATCCAGCAACTCTACCCTGTATAATCCTTAGTACGCCGACATCGAAGCTAAGGTGGACACATCGGCCCCGCGGTACGACCCGAGGCGCCTGGCGCGCCCCCTGCCGGAGTGGACGCGCCGCGTCTGCGACCTCTACCGGGAGAATGTGGAGATGCTGTTGGCGATCAAGAAGACGCATTTTATGAGGGTGAGTTAGTAAAAAACCACACATTAAGTACCTTCTTCATCTTTGAGTGCCATCTTCTAACCAAGGTGGGCGATCATGATGGCGACTTGAACCCTTGATACAGCTGCTCTAAACAGAGAACGGGTGCTTTTATTGTAGCGCAGATTTTTAAACCAAGAAGTTATTCTTCTTCCTGGTTATAACGTGTTCCTCTTCGCCTTTACTATAGAATGACTTGTTCTTCTTGTACATTCTAATAATATGTATAAATCTCAACGCAAGAAGTTAACAACTCGTTGGGCGGCCTGAGATAGCGTAACTACTTAAGTGTACCTAAATATACAGCATGTATCTGTGAACATTTAAAAGTACATCCCTTTAACCGCGTGTATGACATTTAGATCCCTTTAGCCATGTGTTCTACGATTCTGCCAACAAGTCTGAAGAACAACTTTTCGAAATACATTCGAACATTTTTTCGACTCCCCATACAAACTGACCAAGTCACGTGACCGATTTTGTATGAAAAGTTAATAATATTTTATGTGATTTTCCAAAACAAATATTGTTCAGAATGGATGGCAGAACCGTAGACCACATGGCTAAAGGGACCCAAATGTCAGATACACCCTGTAAAATACTTCTACTGCAGTGGACAGTGGTCTGGCTCAGTGATGTGAATTTGCGAAAATGTTCCAGGGCAAAGTAGACAGCCGCTGGAAGGCTCTCCCGCCGAAGACGATGGAGTACTACCAGCGGCGCGTGGACTTCTGCCGATGGGTGATGGCTGAGAACAGGGCGATATACCAGCGGATCATTACCACTGTAAGATTATAATAATTTTTATTCTGGACTCCTCTCGACATATACACACCAACTTCACCAAGACAGAAACATAATATGTATGTATATACATAGACAAAAGCAATAATTTAGAGAGTGATGCAGAAGTGAACGGGGTCACGTAGTAGGTACGTGTACCTACGAGGACGAGTGGAGGAAAGTGGGTTAAAAGATGGCACCGCCCTTGACTCTACTGGTTTTGAAGGTGTCCATGGGCGGCGGCAATCGCTAACCATTAGTTGATCCGTCTGCTTGTCTGCCGCCTATAAAATAAAAAAAACTTCGACGCAAGAAGGAGGAAAATACTTACCATGCAGAAGTGACATTGAGATGGCCAAAGACACAGACTTTGTAGGGAGTGAGAAACGCACCGGGGAAAGAGCCCTTAGCAAGTACCTGGTGAGCGTTTCCCAAGATTCGGTCCGTATGCCGAGACGGTAGGAAGGACCATGGGCTGGTGGAGGGACCTGTTACCATGCAGGATCGTGTAAGTCTTGTAGTTTGAAGCGGAGGGTAAGTTTTTCCTAAAATTGTGGCGTCAATTTAAGTGCGTGTCCCCTTTTGATTCTCGACAGTCAGTCGCTGAAACGCTATGACGCACCCTATACGGCATAGGTGATTCGGTCACAGTCATTAAGTACGCGGGGCCAGCGCCAGATAGCTTAAGGTAACATAATTTCCCCCTGTTCTCTTTCAATCAGCCCAAGGCTGTTCATATGATAACATAAGATTCTATTCGTGATTACCAGAGACCTCGCGTGGTGACCACAGCGGAGTTCCGTCGCGATTGGGCCTTGGCCCGCGAGCAGATCATCCACAGAGCTCAAGCCAAGTTCGTCCTGTTCCCACCGGTGCCACAAGAAACCATAGAAGACTTCGTGTTCAAGCCGCCGCCAGGAGTTAAGAGACCGAGGTGCTTTTGTTCTCCTAGTGATAGCAGATAGCTCATTGGTTGCCAGAGTGGTGATGTTGGTGCAGATCATCCACAAGGCGCAAGCCAAGTTCGTCCTATTTCCACCGGTGCCGCAGGAGACCATAGAAGATTGCGTGTTCAAGCCGCCACCGGGAGTCAAAAGACCGAGGTTCTCTAGGAGAACCTAGTGATAGCAGATAGCTCGTTGGTTGCCAGAGTTGTGACCTTCGAGCAGATCATTCACAAGGCGAAGTCAAGTTCGTGCTGTTCCCGCCAGTGCCGCAGGAGATAAAGGAAGATTGCGTGTATAAGCTACCGAGATGCTTATCCTCCTAGTGATAGCAGATAGCTCGTTGGTTGCCAGAGTGGTGATCTTTTGATTTTACCCCCTATAAAGAGCCGCACGTGGTACCAATAGTTACCGTGGTAAAGCCACACTTCGCCAAGAATGGGCCGGCTCGACGGGCCGCCGAGAAGCAGCGCCTGCGCTGTTTTTCGTCGAGTGAGTGAGGGGCCCAACTTGGGGGAAAGAGAGTTAAAGGCTTGCAGTGCACTTGTGACCGTACTGGTGTTGCAGGTGTTTATGGGCTGCCGCAATCGCTTAACATCAGGTGATCCGTCAGCTCGACTGCCACCTATCACATAAAAAAGGCCCGCTTCCTGCACCCACTACGCTACACTACTTCTGCACTACTTACATGAGTATGAATATACTAATATTATAAAAGGGAAAGTGTGTCTGTCTGTCTGTATGTTTGTCTTTCTTTCACGGCAAAACGGAGCGACGGATTGACGTGATAAGTAGAGATAGTTTAAGGGATGGAGAGTAACATAGGCTACTTTTTGCCCCTTTCTAACCCCTATTTTAGGGAAGTGGGGGGCGCGAGCGAAGCCGTGGGCAAAAGCTAGTCTTCTTCATAGTTGCCTCAAAGGGTTCCGTTTATGTATAGTCTTGGCAGGCTGAGGGTCTATGAAAAGGGAACCACTTTGTCCCTAAGTGCCAGTGATAGTGTGGTAAGATCTTAGAGACAATAACCAAGCATATTTTTAGAGTGTTCCTGACGCTGCGCGTGCGCAACTGCGCCGTGATGGGCGAGCTGCGCGCGGAGCTGTTCACCGACGTGTGTCCCAACACCTGCGATTTGTTCCTGGACCTGCTGGACGGCGACGGGTTGGGACACGGCTACGTAGGGACCTGCTTCTACAGGTACTGTCGCATCCGCATCTTGAGCGTGGGACCGCCACGCTTCGGCATTAACGGCAGGCAATTACGGTCCCGAAGCGAAGTGAGGGCGGGCCACTAAGTCCAAAAATATAAAAGTAACCAACCACATTAAAATAATATCAACCTCTTTAAATGTTTGTGTTTTATTAATGTGACAAGTCGCCCAACTGACGTTCAGTGACACTGAGTGACACAATATTTTGGACTCGGGGACATGCTCAAATTTGTCATTTGGCTACTAATATTTTTCACGAGTATATTTTTTATCCTTATTCTTATTGTAACAAAAACTATAGATATACCAAACACTGGTAAAAAGCACGAGTATGCTGCTGTCTGAGTCTGGAACTCCGGGAGCCAACGAGCTGCTGGTTAAAGTAGTCAGCCCCGAGGGCTTAACGTTCACTGCATACTTCTCTGAAGACACTCTCATTGAGGAGGTGAAGAATAGAGCCATCGACTTCTTCTACCCGACTGGAGAGAGTGGGTCCAGTCGCTACAAAATCGTTCGCGTTTTCGACACAACCACGCTCCATGACTTCTTGACGCTATCGCAGGAGCAAGTCATGATGCAAGAGGAGTTACTCCTCGTTGAAAGGAGGATACCTGAAGCTGGGACTTTGTGGGATTTAGGAGCCGTTCGGGCTCCCCAACCAGGGACAATAGCAGCCGCGACTGCGTCCTTACCGCCACCGCAAACCACTGTGCGACAGCCGAACCTCCAGTCGTTGCTTTCCACTAATGAGTTGTCCTACGAATTGAGGAAGATTCTAATCTCGCTCATCGAAGCTGGGGCCCGTCTCGCCGCTGCTGGGAGGAACTACGAGATGACCCTGGCTCAACTGTCAGCAGCGCTGGACGAACCTCAAAGACTTCGCCAGAATATCGTCCAAGTAATCACACCTGAGGAGATAGCAGCCCGCTTCAATCCTTCAGACATTCAGAGCGTGTCCGACGTGGGTTCCACTACAACTAAAACGAACGGGGATGAGTTGTTTAAGCGAGCGGAGCATTTGCAGAGATTTTTGGAGAAATTCCGGGCGTGGAGAATGAAGATTGCCGAGCCTCCCAACTCGGATGCGGTGTCTGCTTTGAAAGATTTAGGCTTTTCGCTGACGGATGCGGAGCAGGCGTTGAAGCAGACGGGGTGTAACGTGCCAGCTGCGGCGTCGTGGTTGATTGGGGAACGTGGTTCGAGTATCTTCGAGCTGATTAACGGGTTGCCTGACGGGCTCATCTTAGAGACTTTGCTGAAGCAGCCGCAGATTCAGAGGGGTCTGCTCAACACGAGGATGCTGATCGCGTTCATAGCGATGGTGGGGCAGACGGGCAGCGCGTCGCTCTGGCTAAACTCGCCTCACGGCAGCCCGCTGCTGTCACAGATATCCAGGACGTACCACTCGGAGAAGTATTGCCTGGCTGTGAACCAGTTCTCGGAGGAGCGGCGAGAGAGGAACACAGAGCGGCCTTCGACGTCAAGACAGAGAAATTAGTGGAGTGGAAGTGAAAATGTGGTCCTTTTGCACTTTTTAATAAAACTTTTACAAATAAGTAATTTTTTCCGTTTATTTTTGCATACCTACGTCATTAGTAATAATTTTCTACAAATAGACTTCACAAAATATTAAATAGCGCATTCGTTACATAGTGGCTATACTAATATCTAAGCAGTCTGCTTCAATGTACTTTAAGCCACCTGCTCAAGCGCCTATTCTCCTTTTTTATGTGATAGGTCTGCCACCGGTATCGCTTACCATCGGGTGATCCGTCTACTAGTCTGCCTCTAGTAGACGGATCACCCGATGATAAGCGATTACCGCCGCCCATAGACATGCTACACTAGTAGTCACAAATGCGCTGCCAATTTTTAATCCCCTTTCCCCCGATTTGGCCTCTATCCTCACTCATATAGGTCTTATGTCAGGTTGTAATATCACTCCGTTCGAGCCGGCCCATTCATGCCGAAGCGTGGCCCTCCCACGTTTTCATCATGAATCTTCATGTTATAGTCGGCACATGGCGCCCTTACGGCCTTGGCGACTACGGCTGTTCTCTAACACACCCTTATGCTCATGGACGTATATAAGGGGGGGGGGGGGGGTCCAGGGGTCCGGACCCCCCCCCCCCACCTTGACGCCTAGGTTTGACATAAGGTTGAATCGGCTATAGCCAAGGGCGACTTAATTAAGGGGTCGGCAAGGTTGGTGGGGTAGCAAATTGTAGATACTTAGATGTTGTATAAATAAATAACGCACGCTGGGTCCAGCCGGTCCCCCCCTTGTTAAAGCTATATATCCCTTCAATCCTACATCGCGAAAGCAAAGTTCGCATGTCTACTTGGAATATATACGACAAACCAAGATGGTACCTACATCGGACCTTGGTCCCCGAGCCAATACCACCCGGCTCGGCGGAAAGATCTTCCCTTTTCATGGGGAACATTCCACACCCCATACGTCCGTGCTTATGCTACCAGGAAGGTGCCCGGGCTGTACTGGAGCGGCGGCGACGTGATCTACGACAACGGCGGCGGGTGCTACGCGCAGCGCGGCCGCCGCGCGCCCATTGGCGCAGAGAACTACCACTTCTCGCACTCCATGCCTGGTACATTACATCTAGCAAGTCATGACATTAATTGATGACGCCACTGCCGCTTACGTCGTAGAGTATGGTAGCCCCATCCATACTAATATTATAAATGGGAAAGTGTGTCTGTCTGTCTGTATGTTTGTCTTTCTTTCACGACAAAACGGAGCGACTAATTGACGTGAGTTTTTAAGTGGAGATAGTTGAAGGGATGGAGAGTAACATAGGCTATTTTATGCCCCTTTCTAACCCCCTATTTTAGGGAAGTGGGGGCGCGAGCGCGAAGTTGCGGGCAAAAGCTAGTTGGTTATAAAACATGTGAAACCGCGGTTTCTTTCCTAGTTCCTACTCCTGATTGGGAGTGTGTTGAAATAACTTTCAATCCCTAAGCATGAAACAGTAGCTATGAACTTATTGAGTGCGCAGAAACCAATTTACAAGTGCGCAAAATAACGGTCATTGCTATTCTTTCATGCCGCCATATAGGTAGGCTATAGCCGATTTCGGCTAAGAAGGCATCATTACATTATGTTCTGAGTGCGACACTACCTCCTCAGGCCTCCTGTCAATGCGCGTGACGCGCGACGACGAGATGTGCGGCGTGTTCAACATCACCTTCAAGCCGATGCCGGCCTTCGACCTGCACAGCGTGGTGTTCGGCAGGGTACGAAACCAGCTGGGCTAACATGCGCGCCGCGAGATAATTATGTCGACACTCGTATTGTGTCGGCGCAAGTTGCTTCTCGCTCACCTGACTGAGCGATGAAGTGAACTGAAGAACTGAGCGCGAACGAGAGTCGACAAAATTTTGTCGCGGTGCGCATGTTAGGCCTACAGGGCTTTACATCCTGGCTGACGTTGTGTAGGGGGACGCCCCTATCCATGCCGGCGGTAGATATAAAGAATTTGAATGTAGGTACCTACTACAGTCCGCAAATAGCATCATAAATACCGTTACATTAATGGGCCGGCTCGAGTAATACCACATCCTCACAGAAAACCGCCGTGAAGCAGTGCAAGCGCTGTTTCGCTGCGTGAGTAGGGGTACCGGAGGCTCATCCAGGGGAAGGGGGGTTAAAAGGTAAGCAGCGCACTTGTGACACCACTGGTGTTGCAGGTGTCCATGGGCGGCGGCAATTGCTTACCATCAGGTGATCCGCCTGCTCATCTGCTACCTATCACCAGGCCTGTCCCACTCCGCGTGTAGGTATCGAACTTGCAAGTACATGCGGCGTCCCCTCCGGAGGGCCAAATTAGTAGAAAATCACGAACGAGCGGCGATGCACGCGCGACAGTTGCTTGCGAATCTTGCGATAGAAAGAGAACGCACTTCTAGGTATGAATAATGGTAGGCATTGAACGCTGGGCGGTCGGAATTTCAACGTTAGATTATAGTAGTCTGAGTCTTTATTTCCATAAACGGTTTTTAGAAGTGGGTCTTCTGTACCTTGTACTATTAAATATTCTGTGCTATCACTTAAAAAAGAAAAAAAAGTTATCTAGCGGATTATTTATTTGCAAAAACTTACATTAGGCTTACGGCACCTTCACTTAGTTCTTACATTGTTCTTATAGATAATTCGTCCCTGCGCCACGTTCGACGCCATCCAGCACCTGGGCTCGGCTCTGAACGTGCAGCCCGTGGTGGAGCTGACGGCGCGCGGCGCCGCGTCGGCCGCCGCTGGGTGCACGGCGCGCCCAACACGAGGATTACGGCGCTCAAGACACTTCGACAGTCCCTCGTCGTTTAACCGATTCATTTCGTAGCCCACTTTTAGGGACTTTTGCTCATGGCGGCCAACAAATCTTCTGTGACGCCTCAGCCGCCACACAGTAACTTTACTGTGTGGCGACCCGCGCCGACGCCCTTAGGCGCCAAGTGACGAACTTAGGCGCCAAGTGACGCCCCTGGGCGTCTTCCGCCATGATTTAACACATTTTGCTTTTGTTATGATTTTGACTTGTTTACATTCAGTCGGCACCAGATATCAATTCTATAAGACGACCTTCGGCGTCATACGCCATAGCACGTTAAAGATTTAAATGACGCCTTCAGGCGTCATCCGCAATGAATCATAGGGCATAGAATTGGGCACGTTCACCATAATACAATATCGAATCATCATCTCATCCTGTCCCGGTTGCGTCCAAGCTGTCGCTTTTTATAGCCCAGGGTATTTTCGTTCCTGCGCCACATTCGACGCCATCCAACACCTGGCTCTGCTCTGAACGTGCAGCCCGTGGTGGAGCTGACGAGCGGCGCTGCGCCGCGTCGGCCGCCGGCTGGGTGCGCGGCGCGCCCAACACGAGGATACTACGGCGGCTCAAGAGACTTCGACAGTCCCTCGTCGTTTAACCGATTCATTTCGTAGCTTACTTTTAGGGACTTTTACTCATGGCGGCTAACAAATCTGTGGCGCCTACTGGCGTCAGCCGCCACACAGTAAAGTGACGCCCTTAAGCGTCAAGTGACGCCCTTAGGCGCCAAGTGACGCCCTTAGGCGCCAAGTGACGCCCTTAGGCGCCAAGTGACGCCCTTAGGCGCCAAGTGACATCCTTGTCATGATTGAACACATTTGGATTTTTGTTATGATTTTGACTTGTTTACATTCAGTTGGTACCAGACATCAATTCTTTAAGACGCCATTCGGCGTCACACGCCCTACGTAAAAGATTTAAATTATGCCTTAAGGCGTCATCCGCAATGAATCGGTTAATGGGGCATAGAATTGGGCACGTTCACCATAATACAATATCGAATCATCATCATCATCTCATCCTGTCCCGGTTGCGTCCCAAGCTGTCGCTTTTTAGCCCAGGGTATATTTCGTCCCTGCGCCACGTTCGACGCCATCCAACACCTGGGCTCTGCTCTGAACGTGCAGCCCGTGGTGGAGCTGACGAGCGCGCGGCGCCGCGTCGGCCGCCGCTGGGTGCACGGCGCGCCCAACACGAGGATTACGGCGCTCAAGACACTTCGACAGTCCCTCGTCGTTTAACCGATTCATTTCGTAGCCCACTTTTAGGGACTTTTGCTCATGGCGGCTAACAAATCTGTGGCGCCTACTAGCGTAAGCCGCCACACAGGAAAGTGACGCCCTTAGGCGCCAAGTGACATCCTTGTCATGATTGAACACATTTGGATTTTTGTTATGATTTTCACTTGTTTATGAGTGTTAACATTCAGTTGGTACCAGACGTCAATTCTTTAAGGCGCCATTCGGCGTCACACGCCCTACGTAAAAGATTTAAATGAATAAAAGGTTAAAAGCGCATAGTATTGGGTACGTTCACCATAATAAAATATCGAATCATCTTGGCATCCTGTCTTGGTTGCGTCCCAAGCTGTTGCCTTCTAGCCCAGGGTCCGTTTTTTGCTACGACTCCTCCACTTCGCACGGTCTTGGGCATCCATTTCCCGACAACCGCATTTTCTTTTGTTAAAATCACTCATAGTGTTTGTACAGTGGCCAGCACATCAAGTTACTACATTCTGTCAAATTTCCTCAGTTGATATTGAACCAAACACGTTTTGACATAAAAGTGAGGTTCGATTGAAGAAATTTGACAGATTGTAGTAAACTTGATGGTGCAGGCCACCGTACATATTAAATTATTGAATTTCTGAGAATTTTTTTATTTTAGTAAATAGGCATTGATGAAATATATAGTCTGCGGTATATAACAATAGCGATTACCGTAAGTAAAAAAGAAGACTAATAAAATTGATTTCCGCACACTCAAGGTCATCGCTATTGTTTCATGCCGCAGACACATAGTTAAAGTTTTTCTACATACTTTTTATAACCTGCCCTGAGAAAGAATAGCAAAATAAAACAAACGAAACTTAGTTCAAAAAAATATATTCATAAAATTCAAACAGTAAGCAGACAAACAATAGATCATACAAACACTTATTGAACGAAATGCGCTGCGCGGTACCCGCACTTACATATTATTTTTTTGAGCGTAGAACGATAACACAAATCGATTTAATACAAATGTCAGACCATTCTCACGCGAGGTATAAATAATTTCGTACTAATACTTCATATAACGGGACTAACGCAAGGATATTTAAATATAAGTACAATATAGCTATACTTTGATTCATAATCATGTAACATGGACTTATATAAGGGGGGGTCCGGACCCCCCTCCCCCCCATTGAGGCCTGGTATGATATAAGGTTGAATCGGCTACAGCCAAGGGCGACTTAATTAAGGGATCGGCAAGGTTGGTGGGTAGCAAATTGTAGATCTATAGTTCGGGAGAACCGCATTATAAAATATACAATTAGGGAAATTGTCAAATCCGAGCACGGGGATTTACTTTACATGATTATGATGAGAGTGTAATTAGCTCCGCTTGTGACCACTGCGGTTCTAATAACGCAGTCGAAACTTCAAGCAGGAAGTGCTATAATGTAAGTACTTTAAATATCCTCTCGGTTAATCCCGTTTATGTCAAGTATTTGTTCAATTCAATGCGAAAGTTCAAAACATAATTTCGTACTAGAGGAGATGGATTTCGTATCATTTTGAAATGGAGATAATTACAAAAAAACACACAATAAAAGTATAAGTACCTACCATTTAAAAAAATTTTACGCTTAGTACCCTCTGTGAGAATGGATGTAAAATTATACAATTTTTATTATATTATACACTGGCACAATTTATTTATTTTGGATTCAAATTTGAATGCAATATTTTGATTATTGAAGTTATCACACACAATATTTAAATGATAGCCCATTAAAAATATCGGCACACATCTATTTGTTTTAACGGAATAAAAAAATCATTTTTTTTTATGTGATAACCGGCAGTCGAGCAGGCAGATCACCAGACCATCAGAAATTAACTTTATCGTTTTCTTAAATGCGGTTTTGTTTGGCTTGTCGACCCTATTTCGTAATATCAAGAGAGTAATTCTCGCCCACTCGTTATTGAAGTCGAATTAAAAATGTGTATGGACCAATGTATGAAACCTCTTGATTCGACTTCAATGTCGAGTGCACAAAAATTGTCCCCCAGGACAGTGTCTCGATATTTTTATGTGGCTACCACATGTTTCAGAGGTAGATTTTATAAATTGGACCCTGTTATACGTAAAAGATCCAACCAACATCGAGTTACTATGTTGAATGGATCTTTTCCGCATAACTTGATCCAAAAATAATGAATTTATACTCTGATTCATAATCATGTAAAGTAAACTGACAGATGAAAATGACAAGTTTATATGCATTTTGACATTTTGCATGTGTCAAATTGAGTGATAATGTATGGGGATGACACATTGACATCTGTCAGTTTACTTTACATGATTATGAATTAGAGTGTAATTAGCTCCGCTTGTGACCACTGCGGTTCTAATAACGCAGTCGAAACTTCAAGCAGGAAGTGCTATAATGTAAGTACTTTAAATATCCTCTCGGTTAATCCCGTTTATGTCAAGTATTTGTTCAATTCAATGCGAAAGTTCAAAACATAATTTCGTACTAGATGAGAACGATTTCGTATCATTTTGAAATGGAGATAATTACAAAAAACTAAACACACAATAAAAGTATAAGTACCTACCATTTTAATTTTTTTTACGCTTAGTACCCTCTGTGAGAATGGGTGTGAAATTATAAAATGTTATTATACTTATACATTGGCACAATTTATTTATTTGAATTCAAATTTGATACAATATTTTGATTTCTCAAGTTATCACACTCAGGGCTTGGTTCACCACCTCCGAGTAAAGTGTCAAGTAATTTAGTCAATTATAGTGGGTTCGGAGAAAATTGGCCCCTGATATTTGTATTGAAAAATTATATTTAAATTAAACTAGTCCCCGGACTAGGGGCCAATTTTCTCCGAACCTTCTATAATTGACAAATAAATTACTTGACACCTTACTCGGAGGTGGTGAACGAGGCCCTCATACTATTTAAATGATAGCCCATTTAAATATCGACACTCATCTATTTGTTTTAACGGAATAAAAAATTCTTAATTTAGATTTTTTTAAAGTGATAGCCAGCAGTCGACCAAGCGGATCACCAGACCATCAGAAATTAACTTTATCGTTTTCTTAAATGCGGTTTTGTTTGGCTTGTCGGCCCTATTTCATAATATCAAGAGAGCAATTCTCGCCCACTCGTCATTGAAGTCGAATTAAAAATTTGTATGGACCAATGTATGAAACCTCTTGATTCGACTTCAATGTCGAGTGCACGAAAATTGTCCCCCAGGACAGTGTCTCGATATTTTTATGTGGCTACCACATGAGTGTTTCAGAGGTAGATTATAAATTGGACCCTGTAAAAGATCCAACCAACATCGAGTTACTATGTTGAATGGATCTTTTCCGCATAACTTGATCCAAAAAATAATGAATTTTATACTCTGATTCATAATCATGTAAAGTAAACTGACAGATGAAAATGACAAGTTTATATGCATTTTGACATTTTGCATGTGTCAAATTGAGTGATAATGTATGGGGATGACACATTGACATCTGTCAGTTTACATGATTATGAATCAGAGTATACCAACATTTTTGGCAGTTATTATCAAACGAGTTCAGACTTCAAGAGGCTTAATCTAAACAATATTTACAACAGTCGGTGGTTCGTAGGACGTTACAGTACGTTACAGGCCTAGGATATTGTCGTCTTCACGCGTCTTATTCTTGAGGTATCTGAAGATTTTCCTGCAAATAAATAAATGGATGGTGTTACACAAATTAAAGAGAGGTAGTAGAGGAAAGAGGTGAATAACGATGTCATTCGCATTCCGATTGACCGAGTGAGTGAGGGTACCGGAGGCCCACCCGGGGGGAAGGGGATAAAAGGTTGGCAGCGCACTTGTAACTCCATTGGTGTTGCAAGTGTCCATGAGCGGCTGGCAATTGCTTACCATCAGTGATCCGCCTGCTCGTCTGCTACCTATCACATAAAAAAGAAAAATCTTAGGTGAATAGATTATACAGGGTGTGTCTGTGCACATTTACATCCCCTTAACCATGTGCTTTGCCAACCATTTTGAACAAAACTTGTTCAACGACTTTTCGAAATTCTTCAATTATTTTTTCGGCTCCTCATACAAAACAAACAACCATGTCACGTGACCGACTTCGTATGAGATGTAAATTTTTTTTCAATGTGATTTTTCAAAAGTGAATGAACAATTATTGTTCAGAATGGTTGGTAGAAGACGTGATACCAGTGTAGCCAGCAGATATGAGGAATAGTTGTTTAAATGTGACTGTCCCATAATAAGAGTCATTAAACACGAGCGAGATCTTTACATGTGTGTGTATTTGAGTGTGCGCGCGCGTCTGTGCTTGTGTGTGTGTGCGTGTGTAAACAGGTGTTTGATTTGTTCTATGATTATCCAATTAGAAATATAAAAGTTTCCATTAATTTGTATTTATTTGTTATTTCTTTTGCTTTTGTGGCCAATAAACGTTATATATCGTGATTAACATTCGTGTGATGAACACTTGTGTTTGTTCAGTGTCTGGGTGTTATATATGCATTTAAGTATTATATTTGTGATCCTCTGTTGTCTGATATCTGTAACACAAGTGCATAAGCTACTTAGTACGGAGTCAGGTCAATGTATGAGATGTTGTGAGAATTTGTGAGAATTTATATCTATCTAAATAAATTGTAAAACTCTTTGTTCTTTCTTCTTCCTAAATACATGTCTCACCATATGGCCCTGGGCGCGTGCCCCCAGTCCCTGGGCAGGCTGTGCAGCAGCGCGGCCACCTCCGCGTCGGCCACGCGCACGTCGGACACCACGCGCGCCACGCGCACGCCGCACGCGCGCGGCCACGGCACCTCGCGCGCGTCCGCCACCACCAGCTCTAGGCGCATCGTCACCTCCCACACCGAGCGGAGGGGGATGTTGGCCACCTGGAATATTCGATGGATGGCGTTAGTGGAGTAGGCCAACGTGACGAAAAAAAAATTGTTGGAAGGCCTTCTCTTATATGGCGGCCATGGCGCAGCGACACAGAGTGCCTGTCTGACGCTATACACCACTACTTTTTAATTAGTGCAAAAAAATATATGGCGTGCTCAGTATCGACTGCTGATCATATATAGCTGGTCAAAATAAAAAAAGTCGAATTCCCAAAATTATCCATTAAACTAAGCCATTTTTGGTAAACAATTCATTATTAATGTGTGACATGCACACCTTGATAAAAGCGTAGAGAGTATCGATTCGCGTATTCGACCGCCTCGAGACTTCATTGATAAATCCCGGCAAACTCGCGTCGAAGCTCAAACCACGCCCCTTTCCCTAGCCTGCGATCCTTGCTCAAAAATAAACAAACAGTGCCATTTTGCTTCCGGGAATGTGTGCACGCACGCCGGCGCACTACGCGTACTTTCGGATTTCGGTGTTATTTTTTCAAGATCAGGCATATCAATTTTCATCCAGAGAGTATACTCATGCCCATGGACTTTTTTTATGGAGTGTAATTAAGCGAGGAGTGTACATAAGTGAGCCTACTAGTTTAGAACAATTAAAACAGCGCATTATGGACGCCTTTGATCAAGTGAAGCAACAGAGGTCAATACTTCTTTCTTTAAAAAACAATTCATTAAAACGTGCTCGTGTGTGCATTGATAATGGAGGAGGACATTTTGAAGGACAACAGATAATTCTATCTGTAAGTTATTAGTTTTGTAAATAAGTAGGTAATTATTGTAAACAGCAGCTGATTCTAACTTTTTAAATACGCCAAAATTACTTTTTGTTTTTATGTTTTATTAGTAGAATTTAATTTTGTTTCGCTAGCTGCTGTTGGTATTCCGTTATTAAATTTATTGTTTTAAGTAGGTATTTCTAAAGTTAAAAAGTAATTTTGCCGGTCCTAAGCCCGGTTAAAGTATGAAGGAGAAGTTAGAATATCAGAATTAATACTACATTGGTCAATTTCCATCTTTTATTTCATTCCTTTATTTAAAATAGGTAAATTATGATAAATAATTATGATAAGCTGTTGTCTAGTTTCATTGCATGGCAATGGCAAGTGCGAGCGAGAGAGCGCGCGGAGGCGGGAACGAGACAGGACAATGTTGATACATTTTTGAATGGATTAGTAAAATACGTCCATAAATCAAGCGGATTTTTGGGATAAAAAAAACACCGATAGCTTAGCTGATTTTCAATAAAAAAAAAATATGACAAGCCATATATAATCAGTAGTTGATACCGAGCACTCCATTTTTTTCTTTGTGCTAATTAAAAAGAAGTGGTGTATAGAGTCCGGAGTTAGGTATTGTTGGTGGAGATTAATTCCGGGTGTAGGCCAGATTCAGCCTGGCCTTGTGTAATTATGATTGTCATGGTTTTGATGATTGTCATTATCATCGTCATGGTCAATATCATCGATATCGTCATTATCATCATCATTGTCATTATCATGGTCATTGTCATCGTTATCGTCATTATCATCATCATTGTCATTATAATGTCATGGTCATTATCATCGTTATCGTAATTATCATCATCATTGTCATTATCATGGTCATGGTCATTATACTCATTATCATCGTTATCGTCATTATCATTATCATCGTCATTGTCATTATAATCGTCATTGTCATCGTTATCGTCACCGTATTGTCATCGTCATTGCCACGCCGGCGCAGCGCCGCAGCAGCGCCAACACGGCCTTGTGCTAGACCAACAGTCCTGTGACGTCACTCACCTTGAGCTGGAGGCAGCCGTCGTCGCTCAGTGTGTACGCTAGATGCAGCCTGGCCTCGTGCATGGCGCGGCCCCAGCGCAGCGCCACCCGCGCCACGCCGGCGCAGCGCCGCAGCAGCGCGGCCACGTCGCCGGCGCGCGAACACCCGCGGCCAACGTAGTACCGCATCGCTTCGGCAGCGAAACCGACGCAGAGCATCGCTACTGAGTTCTTCTTGTCTGTTGACAATAGGGAGTTTGATAAAGTTCTGAAAATTACCGTAAGATAATTATTTGTTCAAAAAGACCCATAAGGGACTGTTGTAATAAGCGACCTACATCGTCCCAACCTTTTCGGCCACTGATTAAGTTTAAATTCTAGTGTTCTTTATGAAACAATATCCATGTATAAGAAATGTCCACAATAGTTATGTCAGTTGTTGTAGCCCTCTCGTGCCTAATCTATTTACCTCGTCAATTATGTTTTCAATATAAGTGTTACTGTGGTGTGCTTGTGTCATTCAAATCCCCCTCCTCCTCATCATCATCGTCCTCGCCATCCATCCCTCATTTCATACTCTTCAGGGACCGTTCAATTATTATTTATTACGTAAGCATCAATGGGGGGAAGCCCCCCCCCCGTCTTGGCTCTGCTTACTTTTGATAAAGTCATGAAGAAAAAGTATAATTTTTCGACCATTTTTGCTAACAAGGGGGGGGGGGGGGTTAAATTTCCCAAAAAATCTGCTTACGTAATACTTGAATGGTCCCTAAGAATCATTTTCTGTCTATATTGGAACAATGTCTCCGTGTGGATACGAGTTTATGTGTGTCTATGTGTGTGCGTGTTTGTATATATGTGGATACGAGTGCTTGTGTCTATGCGTGTGCGTAGGTGTGTCTGTCTGTATGGATACGACTGCGTGTGGATGTGTCTCTGTACGGATACGACAGCGTGTGTGTGTGTGTGTGTGTATGTGGGTGTGTGTGTGTCTCTGTGTGGATAAGAGTGAGTGTGTGTCTATGTGTGTGCGTGTGTGTATGTCTCTGTGTGGATACGAGCGCGTGTGTCTATGTGTGTGTCTGTGTGTGTGTGTGTCTCACCCCTGTGCGCGTGGTCGAGCGCGACGGCCAGCACGGGCGTGTCGGCGCGCACGCGCGTGCGGGTCGCGTTGTCGTGCCGGTGCGCGAGCCGCACGCTCAGTCGCAGGCGCCCGTGGAGCAGACGGAAGCACCACGTGTCCGCTGCCGACGCCTCCCACTCGCACTCGTGGCTCCTGCACGCATCGTTATAGAAATAGTATCATCATAAACATCATCAGCACACATCCGACATGAATGGGCACTGGGCCGACTTGACCAGAATAATACACTCGGCGTCAAAAAAATCGCACATCTGCGTAGTTTTCATACTAACGCGCTCATATCACGGCTTCGTATATAAAAAAGTAAGCAATTTGATTGCAATATTTTTTACGTAACATGGTTTTTATATGCTCGTCTGTTAATCATGCTTCTTAATTAGTCGTGAAAACTTCCTAATTTTCCCAAAAACATAAAAAGTAAATCAATGTTCTTGTCCCATACAATGTTCTATGGAGCTGAAAAACTGATTTACTTTTTAATTTTTTTGGACGAATCAAGTAAATTCCATGGATGATGAAAATGTTGGATTAAAAGACGAGCATATATTGGTAATGTTACCTTAAAAATATTGTAATAAAATGTTTTACTTTTTAATATACGAAGCTGTGATATGAGCGCGTTAGTATGAAAACTACTCAGACGTGCGATTTTTTTGACGCCGAGAGTAGAAGGCCGGCGTACGGCATATGGTGGTCTTAAATTATCATACAATTTTCGCACCTTAAGGGGCTATATCGACGAAACTAGCGCCGCCAACCTATTTACACTGATTGTAGCGACAATATAATATTTTTTAAGAAAGTAAATCTCTACAAACGCAAGTAAATTGGATTTTTCGAGATGCAATACAAATTTTTTTCACGTGACAAGGAACAATAATGTTCATTATTGCTAAAACGGCCACAAAATAAGGGTCATTATTGTTTCTTGTCACGTGTAATTGATTGATTTCCTTTGTTCTTTTTATTATTGTCTTTTTATTTTTTGTTCATGTATTGATTCTGATTGCCGGTGACTCCCTCGGGTTAGGGGACAACTCGCCCGAAAAAAACTCGTCCGCAAATTTTATGATTTTTTGATTGGTCACTGTTCTAACCTAACCTAACCAATATTTTTGTGACGATAATACTGACAAAACTCGACTAAACGAAAAAATATTGGTTAGGTTAGGTTAGAACAGTGACCAATCAAAAAATCATAAAATTTGCGGGCGAGTTTTTTTCGGGCGAGTTGTCCCCTAACCCCTCCCTGGGTTATTGTCTACCCTAAATGGTTTCCACAGAATACCAGCGTCATGGCACTCCGGCGCCGTGACAAAACAGCTGAGTGGCAACCATTTTGGTAGCATATTACAAGAGTTTTTAATTTTAATTTTATTTTGTATTTTCTTTTATTTGTATTTTGTACCTAAGTGATGTGGTTACCAAATAAACTATTATTCTATTCTATTCTATTCATGTAAAAAATATTGTATTGCATCTCGAAAAATCCAATTTACTTGCGTATAAGTTTGTAGAGATTAACTTTTTTTAAATATCATATTTTCGCCACAATCAGTGTAAATAGGTTAGCGGCGCTAGTTTCGTCGATATAGCCCCGTGGTAGTCAAACTGCGGCCCGCGGTAAAGTAGATTCCTTTAATTAATAGTCAACTACACAACCGTACTTCACATATAATGCGGCCCGGACCTTAGTGCTCACATTGTTATGTGTGGCTCTTGAGCAGTAAAGTGTGACGACCGCTGATATAGCCCCTTAACCCTTAACCAGGCCTTAAACATATTTTTTTTCATTGGTTTTCAACCTTATCATAACTGCATAAAGTTCAAAATCTGGTGGTCTCATATGGTACATAGCCTGGTTAAGTGTTAACACGTTGGACACACTGCTTGACGCAAACCTACTAAGCATAACACTCACCCCATGAATGGCAGCATGTCGATCTTGGCGACGACGTTCACGCTGGACTCGCACTCCGACACCAAGTTCGAGCTCGTCACTGACAGCTGGAAAAGCAAAGTCACAGTGATATAACAATCCAGTATTTATTAACTACTGGGTGATTAACGAGATGTGACTTCCGTGGCAGTTTTTAAACCCGTATTCCTCTGAAATTGAGAAATATTACATTTTTTTTTATGTGATAGGTGACAGACGAGCAGGCGGATCACCTGATGGTAAGCAACTGCCGCCGCCCATGGACACCTGTAACACCAGTGGCGTCACAAGCGCTCTACCAACCTTTTATCCCCTTCCCCCCGGGTTGGGCCTCCGATACCCTCACTCACTCAGCGAAACACAGCACAAGTAGTGCTTCACGCCGGATTTCTGTGAGGCAGTGGTATCACTCCGGTCGAGCCGGCCCATTCATGCCGAAGCGTGGCTCTCCCACAGTTAAATATATAATTATATTTATTAAAGAGGCTTCCTTTTACCGATTATATAGTAAAATTTTATGTGCCGATTTAAATCGCGAAGGAATATTGATTTAAAAACTGCCACGAAAGTCACACCCCGGTGAGGATTACGCTACTAGTAGTTAAGCTTAAATAAAGGCTAAGCTTAGCTACTGCTAGATAATGACTATATTTTTTTGTATAGGTATGTATTTGTCTGCTGAAAAGATTTTTTGCATAGTATGTACCTTACATAATATAAATGTTTCAATCTATCTCCAAAATCATACAAGCTATATACATATTGTTATTCTTGTTGACTGTAATCTGTTTTGTACATGTTTAAATAAATAAATAAATCCAACTTCCAAGTTATCTTTTGCACGCAAAACGACGACTTATGCAAGAACTCATTATTTACAAGAAAACATCAAATGTAGACAAAACGTTAAAAAATCTCACCTCCGGCTGCCAATCTAACTTCATCGAGTGACTGCGACTCGACGTCGTCCTAGTCTCCGTGGTGGTCACACTGCAGTCCTCGCGCATCTCATTCTGGTTCTTGCTGCTTGTAAACGAACTCACTATCTCCGGACTCTTCAACCCCACATTATGAACGTCTGTTAACGATATCGTGTTAGGAGCCGTCGAACTGTCCGATCTGCTTAACGCCTCAATTATTTGTTTATTCAACGCATCCTGATCTATATCTGGGCGGATGTCATATTCTGTTAACAGCTGTTGGATTGTCACATTCGTGGCCGGTTTCTTATCTTTCGGACTCTTTTGTTTACGGGGAGACCGCTTCTTTTGCTGACGACTCTCAGTACGATCAGGAGACTCATATGCTGCTGTTGGAACTTCTTTCTCAGGCGTCAGCTTCTGTGGCAATTCCTCGTCTGCCGTTTTGTATTTACTCGGACTGGAAGACTTGAGCGAAACAGTCTCTACATCATACGTGTTCGGAGTGGAAGACTTCTTCTGCATCTTGACTGTGGGTTTCGGCGTCACATCTAGCGAAGCCGATTTATGCTTGTCTCTCTTCGTCGGACTGTAATTCCTCTTTTTCCCTTTCGTCTTTACAGAATCCATCAATTCCTCATTCGACGTCATATCCGAATCTCCCTTTTGCGAGACGATTTTCGGATCGTCGTTGTGGAATATTACTTTGACGGGAGAAGCGGATTTGGTGTTGCAAGTCGAAGACGGCACGGTGTCTAAATCTACGTCGAACGTGCTCTTTGCAAGAGTATCGTCAACTAAAGTCAACGAGGAACTTGCTTCTAACAGTTCCTTATTTGCCTTCATGGCTATCACCGTGTTGACTTTAGTATCTTTTAGTTCACAGACTCTCACCGACACAGACTCGTCCTTACTCAAGTTGGAAAGCAAACTCTGGGCATCGGATTTGTCCGGAACTGAATCGCCTGAGGGTTGCATCGCATGAGTCACTGTAACACTTCCCACAATTTGAGTAGTCAGCTTCTCATGGGACTCTTTCTCTTTCAACATATGATCAGATTCACTGTCAACATTCATAGCGTCTGTCGGCTCTTGAGGTTCATATCTATGCACTTCCGAGTAATCTATAGGATTTAAAAGTATATTGTTCAAGGGGTTATTAGGGTCGAATTGTATTACTCTTTCTTGAGAAGTCGCGCTGCCCGAGTACCGTTTAGGTCGAAAAGACAGAGGCATGTCATATCGTGAATCGGATTTCAAAGAACTCCTTAGCGAGTGAGACCTGTCCGAAGATTGCATAGATATCTTTTCCATATCATATGCGGAATTTGTGGCCGAATTGGGTTCCGTGTCCAAATCTATTTGGCTCGAGGTCACCAAGTTGGCTTGTATCTGATTGCTGCATGTGGAAGGTTCCCTCATGAGAGTGTTTTCGGTTTGGAATGGTATATTGTCCGCGGTGGGCTTGACCAGATCATTCATGAGCGCCTTTATGCCATCGGAAACATCTTTCAAATATCCCGGGATGACTTTGCCCTTGTTTGGCTGGGTTGTCATGTATGACGTCTCGCCGAAGGCCGTTTTCTTCAGCGGACTCCCCTTGAGTTCGGACTTGATGCTTGCGTCGCTGGTGGACTCGTCCTCCTCAAACTGCAGTTTCTTCACCACCTCATTGCTCACTCGCGCAGCCTTGCTCGGGGGCATGCTTCACTTGCACTGGCGTATCAGTAGTGGTATCCTCTTCTATACTATCGTCTGTTTGTATTGACCGTTGCAGAACGGCTTGGGCCATAGAAATGTTATTCAATAGATCTTCTCTGCTGAGAACTATGGAGAGTCTGTTCGGCGCAACGCTTAGACGTCTGGGTTCGTTCGTTTCCAGTGCCTCTTTGGGTTCTTCCGGTTCTTTTGACAGTCTTGTCTTGTCAGTCAAATCTGACAGCATTTCTAGCAATTCATCAGTGTCATTTGCGTCTCTGAAATTCCTTTTTGATGTATCTATAATGGGTGATTTCATAGATACATTATCTGAACTTATAATTTTCTCGTAAACTCGGCTCCTTGACATATCTTTTTCATCATTGACTACACTTTTTAATTCTTCAATTTTCTTGGGCAAGTCCGCTGTGACACCATCATCAACATCTTCCTTGTATCCTATAGATAAAGGAGAATGCTCTATCATTGGAACGTCGCTGTGCCATTTCAGACTCTTATTTTGTTGCTCTTCAATTCTATCAGTCTGAGTTTCACCCTCAGTATCTCTTATAATGTATATCAGGCTGTCACTAGATGTAATTCTGTCATTTTCTGTAACTGTAATTTTGCTTTTATCACGTGAAACATTTTCTGGAGAAAGTTCTTCGATAGACATATTTTCTATAACATCATTTTTGATCCTAATCAAATCATTTTCCACGTCAGTCTCGCTCGTAGTGTTTTCCTTAACTGGCAATATAGCGTCAGCTATAATGGGTATAATATCGTTAACGCCTGATGTATTGGAAACAGATGCACTATCAGCTTCTTTTACTTCTTTGCTTTTATCAGAAGTAACGTTCTGCAAATCAACATCGTAAGCTGGGATGGTGGGAATTCTCTTTTCGGTTGCGTTGTTAACTATCACAACATTGACTAAAACCGCCTGTTTCACCGATATATCTCCTGCATTAATACTCTTCCTTGTTTCGCAAGCTTCAACTTTTTCCGGCATAAAAATATTAGCAGGTAAAGCTTGGGTTATAGAGATGTTGCCTGTCGCGTCATCATATACTATTGTTTTCCTCTTCTCGTTGTTATCTGTGGGTAATAATATATTCGTAGGAACAGCGCGAGTGACAGAGATGTCTGCTAGACCAGATTCAGAAGTAATCGTTTTGTTTTTGTCGGCAATATTTGCGATTATAGACAAAACTTTTGGAGGTAGTATCTCTGTGTCAGATATGTGGCTCGCTGAGCTTTCTACTATGACCTTACTCTGTCCGTCTTGTGAAGTGGTTATATTAATTTTATCATTCACGTTCACAATAATATTAGCAGGAATAGCCTGGGTCATGGATATGTCTCCAGTATCATTTTCATATAAAATTGTCCTTCTTCTTTGAGGTAGTTCGTTTTGGTTTTCAATTATTATCTTTGACGGCAGTGCTCGAGTTACAGAAATGTCGCAGTCTTCGTTCTCAAAAACAATGGTTTTACGTTTTTCGCCTCCATTAGTTAGAAGTAAATTAGCTGGGACTGCTTGTGTCATGGATATATCAGTTTCAATGTTGTCTACAGTTTTGCTTTTATCGTTTAGAATTTCACTCTTATCATTGAGAATAATATTAGATGGTATTGCTTGTGTAACAGATATATTACCCATATCATTATCGTAAAGAATTGTTCTTCGTCTACCCGTATCAGGTTTGTTTTCTTCAGATGCAATAATTTTGGATGGTAGCACTTGGGTCATTGAGATATCGCACTCATCATTTTCAAATACAATTGTTTTTCGCTTTTCAGCTTCTAATGGCTTAGTTTTATTTGTATCGTCTCTATCGACATTTGCAGGCAAAATGAGGTTAGCGGGTACCATTTGTGTCATTGAAATATCTGCTTCAATGTTATTAAAAACTTGAGTCCTACTTTTATCGACATCTAAATCTGGTTTATCATTCATAATTATATTCGCAGGTATGGCCTGTGTAATAGATATGTTACCAGTATCATTTTCATACAAAATAGTCCTTCTTCTTTCAGGTACTTTATTTTCTGGATTGGTTCCAATTATTTGTGCTGGCAAAGCTTGAGTCATAGAAATATCACAATTATCACTTTCATATACAATGGTTTTCCGCTTTTCTGTTTTAGCAGGTATAATGACGTCGCTCACCGCTTGCGTAAGTGAAATATTTCCAATTTCACTCTCATTTACCAAAGTAACATTTTTTTCAGGCATAGAATTGACCTTTGAAACCAATGGCTGCGTTATCGATATATCATCATCGTCGTACATTACGCTGAGTTTGAAACTAGCACTGCCTAATATTCCAGCGGAAGTAGACATAGGATCATCTACAAAATTAGGCAAATCATCATTGACATTAAGAACTATAGTTTTCCTTGCTGGTTTATTTTCCTTTGTCGCCGCAGGTTTAACATCCTCTGCGCCAGTTTTAAGGATCATATCGGCTTCTTTATCTGACGATACTGTTAATCTCTTCCCATCAAACACTAATATTTTATCCGACTCGTCGTTGATAGCAAAATTGGTAGACTCTTTAGGAGTAACGTAAGGATTGAGAGCTATGTTTTCCTTATCTGCCACCCAATCCTTGCTAATACTGGCTTTCTTGTCAACTTGCGAAGTACTACAATTTTTGGATACATCTTGCACTTTCGGACTGTGTATAGTGTCTGTAATAGACATATCATCATCATTCCTCATAGTTACGTGAGTAGCATTTAGATCTACTTCTATATACTCCGACAGACTTTTCCTACCAGTGAAAGGTCCCGGACATATAACATTGCTCTGGGCTCTTTCCAAATCTTTTTGTATTTCGTCCAAATCGTCTTTTATTTCGCCAATCGCCTGTATTGTTGAAAAGTTGACTTCAATTCGACCCGACATCTCTCCCATGGTGGGGATAGCGAGATCGTCGCCGAATAGTTTACTTTGATGGTCTGTGAAGGCGCTCATTTCGAAGTTCTGTTGTGGCGCTGTCAGTTTATCTCCAGTATTTTCAGGAGAATCCAGTTGCTGTGTAAATTTGACATTGTTCATCGAGGTGTTTATGTTTCTCGAATGGTTGTCTAGTGTAGAGGCGAAGTCGACGGCCTCTACTTCTTGGAACTGCTGGTCGAAGATCCGCTTGCCGATGTGCCCGACGGGCGGCCGCGGCGGGTTCGCGCCGGACTCGTTGCCCGACGACTCTAGAGACTTGTTGTGTTCTTCGTAAAATGTTTTCCATGTTGTTGTTGCTTCGTTTGTTACGAATTCACTGAAATGAGAGGACAACATTTTTAGATTAAATTAGTTACATACAGGGTATAACTGTAGTCATTTACATCCTTTTAACCAAGTCTTAGGTTTTTAAAGATATCCATACTAATATTATAAATGGGAAAGTGTGTCTATCTGTCTGTATGTTTGTCTTTCATTCACGACAAAACGGAGCGACGAATTGACGTGATTTTTAAGTGGAGATAGTTGAAGGGATGGAGAGTAACTTGGGCTACTTTTTGTCCCATTTCTAATCCCCCATTTTAGGGAAATGGGAGGCGCGAGCGAAGCCATGGGCAAAAGCTAGTTTATTCTCATAAAAGACGAATGATCGAGCCCAGTGGAGGAGTCTTATATTGGAGGCCTTTGGGTTGCTGAGCCATCGGAGTAACCAGGCAACTAGTCATCTCTTTTTTAATTGGTTTTCTTTCAACCTTTTATCATAACTGCATATAGTTCAAAATCTGTAGGCCTAACATGCGCACCGCGACAAAATTTTGTCGACTCTCGTTCGCGAGAGCGCATCTTTCTATCCCGCTCATCGCTCAGTAAGGTGAGCAAGACGCAACTTGCGCCGACAAAATACGAGTGTCGACAAATTATCTCGTGGTGCGCATGTTAGCCCGGCTGGTGGTCCCATATGGTACATTGCCTTAAGGGGTAAGTATCAGTACTCACGCTACACCGGTCCGCCTGGAGAAGCTGACCCGGCGGCTCTTGGCCGTGTCCGTGGGGGTAGCCACGTTGAACTCCAGCTCAGAGAACGGCGTGCGCGGCGGCCGCTGACTCTTCAGTATCGATGACCTACGCTTGCGTCTGGAATATCAGAAGAAGTCAGAAATAGGATAAGTGTTAGTGTTATTATTTCATTGTTTGTATAAACAAAATATTTTCTTCTCCATTGTCAGATTATCATTTTGGGATTGTAATGTGTTGTGTATGAAATAAATAAATAAATAATTATTAATTAACTGTGGGAGAGCCACGCTTCGGCATGAATGGGCCTGCTCGACCGGAGTGATACCACTGCCTTACAGAAATCCGGCGTGAAGCAGCCCCTGTGCTGTGTTTTGCCGAGTGAGTGAGGGTATCGGAGGCCCACCCGGGGAAGGAAAGAGATAAAAGGTTGGCAAGTGTCCATGAGCGGCGAAATTGCTTACCATCAGGTGATCCGCCGCATTTGCCGCCGCTCATGGACACTTGCAACACCAGCGGAGTTACAAGTGCGCCGCCAACCTTCCATACCCTTCCCCCCCCCGGGTGGGCCTCCGGTACCCTCACTCACTCAGCGATACACAGCACAGGGGCTGCTTCACACCGGTTTTCTGTCCATAAAAGAACATTCGATACTCTATTTTACCAGGACATTGTTATTCCAGTATTTTGAGACACATCAATTTTATATTTTTAATTAATAATAATTAACGTAAAGTGTCCGACCCTATTTTCCACATTTAAAGACTCTTTTTTGCGAATTATCATTGAATTTACCAGTGCACATGCTCACAATAATAGGATTCAGGGCTTCGGGCAGGACAAATTTCAAGCAATTAAAAAATGACTTTTTTCACTTGAAGTCCTATCTGCATGCCTCTTACTGGGCCAAGCAAGGTCTCCATTTTTGTCGGAAGTTACTGTTCAGCTTTTTTTTGCAATAAGTATTCTTTATGTGGTTTTACATTGCTTTATTAGTGGCCAATTACTACTAAACTCGCTTTTGAAGTTCAAACGGCCTAGTTACGGTACTTGCCTAGTTTAAAGTCGTAAGGCCTAGACCGCAGACACATTGTATGAGGCTTTTGGGTCGCACAACTTTAAACCTCTCTTAACACTTTGAAAGATTTGAGTTGTTATCAATGAACAATAATAATAAAAACCCAAGTCAGTTCAATTTCCAGGTTTAGTCACAGAATAGTGGATACACTGCAGGTGAGTTAAATCTGACTTGGTTGGATGCCATGGTTGGTAGCGACCCTGCCTCATACACCAAAGGTCGTAGAATAGGGTATTTGACTATTTTTTTTTATGTTTTTAATCAAAAGACCCCTCTATTAAAGAAACATTGTTGAAAGAATTATTTGATTCTGATTAGAATTACCTGAGATATCACAACTTTAAGAGCACATATTTAACGCGGGCCCAAAAACGCTCTATACAAATGGCTACTAACATGTGACGTCACACGCTCGTATCTTGTATAGCAAATTTTGATTGGTAGCTATATCAAATGTTTCGTTTATGTACATGGTTTTATAATAAAAGTTTGTGTATAATGTATGGGTAGTTCAATGATATAATTATTTTTATAATATTAAAAACTTTAAAAAATGGACTTGCCCATGAAACTTTGAATGCTCACAAAACCAGCTAGAGTTTATATTTTTAACTGAAAATTTAGGCTATTGGTTCTTATTTACCAATATTTTGGTAAAGTTTCAATATTTTTTACTATATCGAGATTAGTCAAGTACCCTATTCAATCCCCACCCTGGACAAATAATTGTGTGTGATGAATACTTGTGTTTGTACAGAGTCTAGGTGTATTATATGTATATTTAAGTATTGTAGGTATTTGTGTTTTCTCTGTTATCTGATATCTGTACCACAAGTGTTTAAGCAGAATCAGGTCATAATAATATGAGGTGTGGTGAGGATTTAGATCCTAATATCTTACATGCATAAGTGAGACAAAACTATAAATAGGTGATGGAATATTGCTAAAAATCATACCAATTCTTCAATCTTGGCACTAAAGTAATAATAATTTTAGTGTCTTTTATGGACCCTTCTCCTTCAGCAAATTAATAAGAAACTTCAAGTAGTTGTAAATTCTAACAGTCGAAGACACTGAATGCCAATGCTATTGTTGTAATAATGCTTAAATAAGCGTTATGATATCTTTTTTTCATTATCAAGGGAGCTATTGCCATAATCACTCACGTAGCCGCCGCATCCGACGTCCTGCTCTGCTGTGTATCGTCCATCTTAATGCACAATAACAGCAAGAAGTAAAACACTACACTTATCAATTCATTATTATAAACTTATCGCTATTTTTCTAATCAAAAACAATGTTTCAAACAAAACACACAAACGAAACGGCGACAAATTCAAATTTGACTTAGCTTGTCGAAATGACATGTAGATTTTTTAAAGCTGGAACCATAGACAATTTAACCTTGGGTAAATAATAATTGGCCAAAATCAAATGTTTGTAAATTAATTTAGGGTCTTCCATAATACCCCTAGCATGCTTTAGGAGCAGCTTTGATAAATTTGAAAATTCATCCAGGGTTCGAGTTAGATTACATGTAAGAGTGAGTCCAGCAACTTATGTGATTACTTTTATAACTTATGCGTGCCAATAATATTGTCCTACTTATAAAAAGCACCCGTAAAATTCCGTCTACGACTGTATTTCATGAAAAACGTTACGCAGCGGACTTATACTTAACGTAATTCAAGATAATCTACCTACTGCTACTTTACTATACTATGATTCAAGTTTTTAAAACAATACGTTAACTTTGGTTTACGATTCGAGTTTCTTCCTAAATTCTTAAAATTCAAAATACCCAATACTAACAGGAGGTATACAACTCCAAGAGCGGTAACGGTGAGCAATGTTGTGTAAACTGAACAGATTGCTAGCCAAATGAGAACAACTGCATAGTCTTCTACACTCACTGCTCCAGACATTAAGTACAAGTTACGCGAAAAATTTATTCGTTCTACATTTCTTTACTTATTTTTATAAAAATTCAAAATTATACTATAAAATTTGGGACAAAATTGACATTTTAATTGAAGTTTGATTGAAACAGGGTGTCAAAAAAATTGTTCTTTCTTCTGCTTTATAGTGTCAGAAGAATACGAAAAAGTTCAAAATAGCACACACTTTTCTATGAACTCGTTTGAACTGATAATGTTGTCGAGTAAACTACTTTTAGACGCAAGAGGATAGAAAGGGCAAAAGTGTTGTTGGATGGAAGTACATATTTACGTATTTGATTCTTTCTCGATAAGTAATTTGTTTCGTCCTCAAATCGGAAGGCTAAAATAGACGCGGCAGGAAAAGTCATACGAAATATCATTGTTTTTTTGCCGCGTAATAGTATGTACTACCATAACATACAGTTATTTTTCAGTTAAATAATTAGAAAATAAACAAAACAACATGATAAAAATAACAATTAAATTTATTCGTAATCCATCTCAGAGGAACTCCAGCAGCAGGACGTGGTAGTTGTAGAGCCTGATGACAGGGAGGAATTATCCTCAGGATCTTCATGATCTTCACACCTGAAAATATGAAACCAAAAAGAATTAATAACTGAGACGGAAGCCAGGAGTGTTTGATAAGTTAATGGTGATGAGATAGTAGTTCTTTGGTAAAATGACACCGGGCCCTTCTACGATCATTTACTTAATTTATAGTTGGTTAGGTATGGTCTAGCTAGGATGTCCATGGGCGGCAGTGTTCGCTTACCATCAGGTGATGCGCTTGCTCGTTTTAATTGCCTTCCTATATTAAAAAGAACAATTTTTATACCGGCGGGTAGTATGGCGTCTCCTCCTCTTTCTTGCACAGCCTCTCCTCATCCTTTTATTATCGCGACGTCTCTGCGTCTTCTTTCTGCTGGCCGTGTCATCGCTCTCGGTCTGCATTTCCGTGTCTTCATTGATCATCGGTGCGATTGTTCTCGGCTTGGCGCCTTCGCCTGTTTTTGTACACCTCGCAGGAGTCTTTAGGCACCACTTTCCATGAGCTCCTGCCCTCAGTTCCCTGATTCTATAACAGTATAACAATAGGCAGCAAACTCAGTTAATCGGAATAACTTACAAAAACTACGTCAAACTATGTATTTCTATATTGTCTCTAAAAATACAGAAAATACCTTTAGGGTTTATTAATACAGGGTTTAACCAACTTTCAAAAACTTACAATATGAACCCGATTCACCCGTAAAACTTCATTAATATTTTCTAGGTCTAAAACAGAGGGTCCTGGCGTACACCCCAACGTACTTCTTGATTTATTCCTTTTTTTATGCACTTTGTGCCTGTATGTACTTTTTTTACTTTTATTACCCGTTTTAGTACGCATTTATTCACTCCAGTAGAATTTTATTCAACAGAATGGGCATGATAATATTGTAAAATTTTGTTATACAAACATGAACAATATTTGTCATTATTCAGACTTCAGACTTTTAACAGTATCACAGACTAAGAAGATACAGTATGATCTTGTTAAAAACCTCTTTTCTCCCGCGAAAAGGATATCTATGTTTTTTTTGCTTGAAACTTTTATTAATCCTCAATAGATGGCGATAACTGAATTTAATCAAGTGTTCGTTTTGTGTCACCAAGTCGAACTCGATGAACAAAATTATTTGAATACTCTTAATACGATAGCTTTATAAAAATTATTGATTTTAATGAAATAATAAATAAAGACATAAATATTTAACATTTATTCCAAAAAGTAAATAGGTAGTTGAACAGAAAACTAAACGCAAATTGTCATATGACTTGCGACGTTCAGTGCTACCAACATTGCCAAATAGTCCTCCATCTTGGGGCAGGTGATGTTTGTTTGAGATATAATAATTTGCTAAAATATCGTGAATAATATCTCAAAATGGGTGCTTCATTCGTCCCCATCACGATTTTTACCATTCTCTGGGGTGTGGTTGGTATTGTGTGCCCCTTCTTCGCCCCTAAAGGCCCAAACAGAGGGTAAGTTATTGTCGTATTTCTATAGTCTCAATATGTCTATTTTATCCATCAAATCTTATTATTTCTCGTTCAATTTCAGGATTATTCAAGTGGTGTTAATTCTAACAGCAGCCTCATGCTGGTTATTGTGAGTATTTTACAATTATACCTGTGAAAAATGTCATTTAAAATGAGTCATTTTGTATGGGCCCTGAATTGCCCCAGAGAGCCAATTTGCTATTAACTAAGGGTCCTGGGACGAATTAACATTTATGCCTAGGTATGGTGAAACAAATGTCTTTAATTTACAAACTGACGCTACTTTTCTCAGAACTAAAAACAAATTGCTGTGACAATTTAATAACCATGCTAAAATAGAGGCTATGCCAGTTCTATAGTTTGTATTGGCCAAATTTATATTTCCTATTATATGACCTATGATACGACCATATAAATTACTTGTGTTTATAATACCTTACCTCCATAAATGTCATGAGGAACATGGTACAAAGTGACCCAGTTAAATTTTTTCATTAAGTTAAAAACTTGATGCACATTTACTAAATTTATTTACACATAGTTCAACTATTTACTACAGTAGATACTAGAAAGTCAGCTAAGCTCTAAAGATAGTGAGCAATTTCCTGGTTCCTTGTCCAGCTAAGGTTTATCTTGTGACTAAAAGAAGTTTCTCTCACCCCTTGTTAGCTTTTGACAAAGTAGATCTAGGCTTCTTGTGAATTTTGTGCTATTTTGAGACTTCATCAGTTTAAATTGCCTAGTACATTTATAATAGTTATTACTAAACTAGGTTTTTAGATCACATGCTGTTAATTAGTATAATTTATTCTTAAGCCCAATTCAACCAATCTTAGCACCTTACTTAATATGATTAGTTGGTTTGATATTTATTTAAAAAAAGTTTGAAGTTAAGTTTATTGAAATATCTCTAGGTCAAATTTTACAAGGCTGCCCTTATTATGAATTCGTTAACTACCTCTCTTAATTATTAAATCAAAATTAATTGACAATTTTACCAAAAATATTTAATATGATTTTCGTCCATGTTTCAGCTGGCTGTGCGCGTACATGGCACAGATGAACCCGCTCATCGGGCCCAGACTGAACAACGAAACACTCATCTGGATCTCTCGTATGTGGGTGAGTACAGTTGCAATTTTATTTCCTCCATTGAGGTGGAAAATGAATGTAGGGGCTACGGTGGACTGTTCTGTTATGTTTTTAATAATGTGATTATTTAAAACTACCACATAACATGAATATCTTTAAGGCAAGAGTGAACAGGCATCGTCTAGGCAAACGCGTGTCATCCTAGACCTCATTGTCACTTTCCATCAGGTGCGATTGTGGTCAAGCGTTGGCCTATAGTCTAATAAAAAAAATATTATCATCGTAAGGCCCAGACGGCAGACATAATGAAAAATCAATTGTTTTATGCCTTTGAAAAGGCTTTTGGGTCTTATGATGTTATTCAAATTTACAGTATACTTACAGTTCTAGACCTAAACATACATTATTTAGGTAATCAACAAGCAATTGAACATTAACTCATAAAAACTACAATAATGTACATAACAGTTGTCGCCTAAAGTAGATGTTTAGGTTAGGATATTACCCACATACCTATACCTATGTATGGTTTCAGAATTTTATGCTTTTGATGCTTTCTCACAGACGAAAGCAAACCCTGTTCCCCGTTTTCGTCAATAACCTATAATGCATCATCAAGAAAGTCTTAGAAAACGGATATTTGAAACCAACAAAGTTCCCATGTTTTTTTTATAACTAATGGGGATACCATACTCGTTAACCTAAGCGACAGTGGCGCCATCAAATTTAATAATTTGTTGACACATATTTTTCCACAAAGTTCTATAATGTGACGAACAAATATTTACCTAGAAGCAGGATTTTATTGCATTCCTCAATTTTCAATAGATGTCGCCAGTAGTAATATATTTATCAGGAAATCCCTCACAAAATGTGTGAAAAATATTGACACATTTTTTCGTGTATCAAGAATTCAAGATACTTACACTTAATTGACGACTTGTTTAGTGCAGTGTTTTGAGCTCCGGTTGAGATGTGGGTTCGAATCCCGCGCCAATACAAATGTTGTGAGTTCGTTGATGCTATAGTTCCCACAGTGAAATGCGTATAGTTTGGAACTAAATAAAATGTGTGATGTTGTCTCAATTTCTTTATTTATTGCACAAAGAAGAAATATTTCTGCTGTCAAATAGGTGCGACAAACCTGACCGCGTCGACTTACGAGCTAGACTGTATATCGTACCGTGTCTCTCCCGCACATGTTCCGCATGGTTTTGTCTCTGTCTCACGCTGAACCATGCCGAAATCACTGCACGTGCGCATCTCTCGGTTTGTGTCTTATCTATTTTGCAACCTCACGCTAACATTATACATTTTACATAGGTTCGCAATTTTCTTCCATTGTTTATTTGTTTGATACAACGCCATCTATCGCCATCGCCCAACAACAGCAGATCACTAGATTTTCTTAGCAAAGTCTGTAATACTTACTAGTTAATTATTTTGTGTACAGATGTGTGAATTTATATAAAAAAAGTAATGTAGAACACGAGTATCTATTAATAAAAACAGGCGTCTTGGACTCACGTGAGTACGGCGTCAGTACGAGTAGAAGAGTTACGTGTACAGGCAGGTTATAGGGTTGTCAGATTTTTTTTATTTGTTAATTGTGTGGCCGTCCAAGTGGTAGGCCTAGAAAGAGATGGCGAGACGACCTGGACCAACACTCCGAGGCAAACGCTGGTAAAGAACAGAGAGCAGTGGAGACAATACGAGCTAACAAAAAAGAGTTATTGTTCTAGATCTAACTTTTGTGGCAAATCCATTATTTCTGTTAAATAGTAGGTAGATAAGTTGAAGTACAGATATTCTGATAAGTTGAAGTCCGTAGTCTATACTCTTTATAAAGAGTTAAATCCCACATTCCACGTCAGGGGTTATAGGTAAACCGAAAAACACTAAACACTTACGCGATGTAATCGACTTCCAGCGCCATCTATTGGTACTCGTCTATGTTGAGTATCGAAATAAAGTAAGGGGAGGCCACTAGTTTTATACTGATCAGTTACCGGCGTAGTTTTAGGATAAAACAAACAGTATGTGGCAACCTTTATGTTGGTGAACGGATCGCTCACGAAACGTGTAGCAAAGTTAGGGGGCTGCCAATCCATGATCAGAAATCATGGATCGGCAGCCCTGCGGGGCTTATCACGGATACTCTTTACTTATAGTTAGTACATACTAGCTTATGTGATAAGTAAGTAGTAGTAGCCAGCTAGCTCTGCAGATTAACGGCAATAACTTAAGGGTCTTATTTAAGGTCGTAAGGCCCGTAAGCCTTTTAAAATCCAAAGACAATTGATTTTATATTGAGTCTGCTGTCTCGGCCTTAGGAGGTTAACAGGACTGCAATGAAAAACCTAACTTAACCTACCATTTACTGGGTAGGTTGGCTAGGACTGATCAGCAAAATAAATAAATAATTGATCGTAAACATTTGCTCACCAATGACTTGTTTTGATGATCTTGTAAGTAGTTTTTTATACTGCTTATAAAATTATTTCTCATAACTTAACAAGAGGAAACGATTACAACAATCGAATTGATTGATAAGTTCTTTATTTTTGTGTTGACTATAACCCTTACTACGAAGTAATCTCGATAGCATACATTGTAGAATATTTTAGTTTAATAGTGGTGTATTGTATTGTGGAGCGATGGAATGGATGAAGCGTTGTGAAGGTCAGAACGGCAGTCGCTTCATTGTAAATGCCAGACTCCCCAAATCCTGACTCATGTTCTAAGCATTTGCTAGAGCAAATGCAGGTACGTACACGTACGTACCTCGTACTCTTGCGTAACAAACAAGTGATACCTACGTGTATCATTTGTTATGTTACCCAGTAAATTAGGTTTAAAGAAATTACTCAAATTATGCTATGAACCGCCATTATATTGTTTTTTTTTAATGATATACCTATGTGGATCACCTGATGGTAAGAGAACAAGTGCACTGCTTACCTTTTAACCCCCCTTGCCCTGGATTGGGCTTCTGGTACCCTCACTCGCGCAGCTAAACACAGCGTGCACTGCTTCACCCCTGTTTTCTGTGAATACGTGGTACTCCTGTCGAGCTGGTCCATTCATGCCGAAGCGTGGCTCTCTCACAGTAAAACGGTCGGTTTTCAAGAGTCTTGTCATGTTTTTCAAATTTTAGATGACAACACTAATTTATAGTCTGCCGCAAGAAAGTATAGATGACCTTGAGTGCGCAGAAACCAATTTTGATAGAAAGTCTTCTTTTTTACAAGTGCGCAAAATAACGGTCATCGCTATACTTTCGTGCCTCCAGCTATACCTATCACATAAATAAAATATGATTTCCTAATTGAAAAATTTGTTTAGAATGCTATAAAGCATTAAGTCCGCCAGTTGTAGTTGTTTCGTGCAATAAAGAATAAATAAATAAACTATAGGCTTTATATCTTTTACTAAACTAACTATAGATCGCATGCATTATGATCTGTATTGAGTATTGAGTCTGTATGATAAAATGTATGTATGTGTTTACAACTTTACATGTTGTTACGACCGTCGAGCGTGGAGTTAACTATTTGACATTGACCGCTAGAAATAAACTGATATTACAGCTCTCCTTGCTTCGCCGAGATGATTTACAATTGTCTATTACTTCTATACTACGTAGTACTCGTATCATAAGTTATACACTGTGACTTGCTGGCATAAGTTTGAAATGAAGACTAAATTTAATTCATCATCATCATCATCAGCAACCCACACTCGTCCACTGCTGCACATAGGTCTCCCTTAATGCACGCCACTGCTCCCGATTTTCGGCCAGTCTCATCCAGCCCACTCCAGCCTTCGAATCTCATCATCCAAACTTGTCGCAAGGCACAGCAACGCTAGTCAGTTTTAGAGTGTAAAATTAATTATTGGCGCATTATTATAAAGCGCTAGCTTCCGCTCGCGACTTCGTCCGTGTGGAATAGTTACTTATTAATTAATAGGCTAACAAATAATGCATTATTTTAGAACAAATTTGGTTAGTATAAAAAAGGTTATAGTGAGCTAACCTTAAAAGATGGACATATGCTGTCGTGGACTCTGCTTAAGTCCTGGTGTAAGTGGACTTTAGCCGTTTACGAAGCTCTCTCAATAGGAACATATACCCCGATAGTAGCGATGACTTGATTTCTATGATGGAGTCCTTTCCCTGCACTGCCTATATACTGTAGGCTGATACTTTACTATGTTTTATCTCATCCAGTACCATTTTATATGTAGTAGTGAAACTATCGATAGTTCAGCAACACTGGTTGGAACCGAATTCCGGCGGCGAGCGAGGCCGGCGTCCATTCAGCGGTATATTTAGCCGAGGATCAAGGCCGATGGCGAGGATCTCGGGTCACTCTCTCTTGTGACTGGTGATTAGGTTTACTCTAACAAAGAATACAAATGGCTATCTAAGTTTAATTTAAACATCACACGCAACTTTCTTAACATTCTAGCGAAACATTATGTAAAAAACTGGAATATTTGCGACTTGTATCCAATCGCAGGTCCAAAATACAATACTAATTAAAACAAACACAAAAGAAAAAAGGATCTAAGTTTAATACAAAACTGTTCAGCTCTAAGATCTAGAATAAATAAAATGCCATGAAAAAATTAAAGGAAACCGAAACCGGTTTAATATATCTGTGGGCTCAAGTGTTATACAAATCAAAGATGCCTTATTATGAAAGATTCATAATAACAATTCGCCACAAACATTTTAGGAAAACTAGGCAATCAAGAAATCGAGATTTTTGAATTAATAGTAAAAGTGAGGTTAAGAACTTACCTATAATAGGTACTTATACGGGACACATAGCCCAAAATTATATCCAATTGTATAATTTATCTCCGTGATAAAAAGCCATCCATAACTTTGAAATTAATAACATTATATCGCTGAAAAACATGAAATTCATCTTTTCTTGACAAACGTTTTATTGACACTTGTCAAATCAATTTTTCTTTATGAAAAAGAAAAATACATCACCTCATACTTCAACTCCGAAGAGTTCTAATTAGTCCGAGTACTTCATAGATTAGGTACAATATCGATTATCAATTTCTTACACGATTTTCATACATTTTAACGATTATTGTGTTGTCATCAAATTCGCTTTATATCGATAGTTAGTTTAATACGATGTTTTTAAGTTTTCTAATATTCTGGATTGTAAAATGGTCTAGTATTTTATGAGTTTCTTTACAAAAATATAACCGATTTTTGAGGATGCTTTTCATCTTGATAACTTTGGGCCCAGAGATCCCTTCCTCCTTTTTGTATAAGAGTAGTATATATAGCCACCGTTTGATCTTAATTCATTTTGATAAATTTGATTGTATAAAAAAGTCTTCGTATTGTACTACATATTAGGAAGTAAAGTATTAGCGGCTTCGTTCGCGCCCCCCACTTCCCGAAAATGGGGGGAAAGGAGCAAAAAGTAGCCTATGCTATGTGGGTCAGTTTCAAAAAATTTGTCCCGCAACGAAAATGAAACAAAAAAGAATAATAGGAGCCGTTACAAAAAAATATAACAAAATGGAATGGTAAAGTCGTGGTCACAGTAGATTTAAACTGTGGGATCTTGCTAGTGGGAAAGCCACGCTTTGGCATGAATTAGCCGGCTCAACCGGAGTGATACCACGGCCTCACAGAAAACTGGCGTGAAGCAGCGTCTTTGCTGTGTTTCGCTAAGTGAGTGAGGGTATCGGAGGCCCAATCCGTGGGAAATGGGGTTAAAAGGTTGACAGCGCACTTGTCACTTGTGGGTGTTCACGGGCGGCGGCAATCGTTTACCATCACCGTCACCTATCTCATGAAAAAAAAACTCAATCTATGTAATTGTTTCTATTTATTTTTTCTTAAGCACTTTAATCAACCGTTTAAGTACCGGGCCGTGATCTTGGGGTCCCGGGTTCGATTCCCGGGTCGAGCAAAAGTATGTTTCGAATTTTTCGAACATAGCTCGGGTTTGTGATCACCAATCCGCATTAGGCAAGCGTGGTGATTAAGCCTAATCCCATCGTAGTAGCGATAACTTGATTTCTATGATGGAGGCCTTTGCCCTGCAGTGGGACAGTATATAGGCTGATACTTTACTTCTTTTTTTTTACTTTAATCAACAATATCAGTGAATTAACAATATCGCTTTATAACGGTATTTTTCCTTCTTTCAAAGGTAGGTAATCGAAAATAATTAAAATATGTCATTCCGGTGAAATAACAAATCATTTGATGTAGCATACTGACACTTATATGAATACAGCCTTACATTATATTTTTGTAACGTTACAAAAAAAAACGTAACAAAAAGTTACAAAAATGAATTCGATACTCGTGTTCACGATAACCTAAAATTAATTAATAGACTTATTAACCTCTTAGTTTAATCTAAGTTCGGTGCATTTTATTGATGTGTATCAAAACATTAATATAATACATAAAACAAATTATCAAATCACTTAGCTAAGTCAGTAGCGTATTAGGAATGATGCTAAATAATTGTCTATTTTCACCACGACGATGTCATCACCTCATAGCTTTGTCACGAAATAAAATGACCGACGACTTTTAGCGCCACCTACACGTACTAAGTTGGCTTCTAGTGCTGCCAGTATTTAAATTATCATTTCTACCAAATGAATTTTTAAAATTATGTTACAAATTGGAATAACAAAAATGAAAATGTTATGGGACAAATTTATATAAATTATTATAAAAAAATTAATAAATAATATTCATAATTCTATTTTTTTCATTAAACTTTAGTTCATATTTAGTATGTTGATGAATTCTTTTTTCTAGTAAAACGCGACCATATATTTGTGATCAGTAAAGTTTGGAGTTCCCTTTAAGTGGGACACGTTTCTTTTATACCGGGATCCTTTTCGTGATAGTAACTTATTCAATTATAAAAAACATTATATTAGCCTGAGTAGAAAATGGAGTTAGTCGCAATATAAGTATGTGCATTATTGAAATGAATCAGGAACATATTTTTAATAACTGGTTTAGAGTAAAATAATTTACTTGGGACAAAAAATCTTATAAAATGTACATTTTTTTTGAAACTGACCCATGTATAAGTAGTGTATGGACTCTCTATCCCTTCAACTACCTCCACTTAAACGTCAATTCGTCGCTCCATTTTGCCGTGAAAGAAAGAGAAACATACAGACAGACAAGCACACTTTCTCATTTAAAATATTAGTATGGATTAGGAAGTAAGTAAAGACTATATACTCGTATAAGCTGGACACTTTCTCTACGCCTGCATTGCCAAATACTATTAATATCTCTCGTGTTTTAAGTAATAAAATATTGTTTTTGGTAGACAATTCGAATGTAAAACATACAATTTAATGGGACGTAATAAAACGGTCATTGGTTGGCATGGAGTTAGTACCCGTTAAGTAACTACAGACGATCTGTAATAAACATAAAAATGTCCAAACAGACTAAAGTTGGCCATTGAAGGCCTGTCTCTCGCCAAACGACACTCGCAACAAAGAAGTCTTAGTTTTATATGCAAATAGGGCTGTGCAGTTATCGATTGTAAAAAATAAGTGTTTATTTGTATAAGCGGACATATTTAGCAAGTAAAGGACCAGGGTATTTACTGTCTTACTGAGAGAAAGATATCCATCATAGAAATCAGCCATTGAAATAAGTGATTATTTATAAGAACACCTAGCTTTTGCTCGTGGCTTCGCTCGCTTCCCTAAAATGGAGGGTCTGAAAGGGGCAAAAAGTAGCCTATGTTACTCTCCATCCTTTCAACTATCTCCACTTAAAAAATCACGTCAATTCGTCGCTACGTTTCTTCGTGAAAGAAAGACAAAATACAGACAGACACACTTTCCCATTTATAATATTAGTATAGATGCCTGGATTTTTTCGGGTTTTGGTTCGATAATGTGCGTTTAGCTTTAGCATGTACACCTCAGTTTTCTGGAGCGGTTTGACTACAGCAGTACATATCATAACGATTAAGACTTAGTTTAGTAAGAACAGCGTCCTTGTTTTGTAAAAGGCCAGCAAAGTATGAACGCCCAAATATCTGCGAGATCAGAGAAATCGCTGTCTGCTCTCGCCGATTGATGCGTGTCAAACTCCCGCGGTCAAAACGGATTTTATCGATACTTATTAAATTGTTATCATCCTTACTGTATGTACTCAGCACGTGCTGTCAGATCGGTACTTTTGTAGCGATTTGGCAGTCGCATATACTCGCATACACTTCTTTTAATGGACATCGCAACTGCATTGCCTTGTATTATTACGGGACAATTGCAATCGAACTTATCTTCAATGTGTAAAGTTCTCCTAATAGAATTATGTAACTACAATTCTAATAGAATTCATTCACATTTCAAAGATGGTATTGCGCTTGTAACACTTCAGGTGTTAATAACATTTGGTATCTACCAACAACATTTTAACAATGTATGGAAACTTGACAGTTTAGTCTGCATAATAAGAAAAATAATGCCAAAAAGGTTGGCGAAACCTGAAAACGTCACTTGAAAATGACATAAGTGACATTAACAGATTTGACAGTGACGTAACTGTCGTAGATTTTTTGGTCTTGAATTCCAGTTTGGAGTATAGAATGCAAAACAGTACAAGTAACTAACTCGATCAAAGTTCACTTGCTAGAACAATACCTCGTGACGTGAAATAGTAGATGTTATCGGTACGATTCAACGGTCAAGTTAACAATAACACAGGTTAGTCGTTAAACCTTTATTCATTTTTGTTTCAGGGTAACCCCATCAACAAAACTGACGGGTAAGCAGCCGAATGAAGAAGCAAGGGTCACTAAGTTTATCTTTAAGTAATTTATTGTGAATGAACTTTCAAGTTGCATTTTCAAGAATGATCACAATTTTCAATAGTTTTGTTTAACCAGAACTTCCATAAAAAACATTACTATCCTGTAAGTACTTATATTAAAAAAACGGTCAAAAATTTTGTCAAAAGGAGTGTTTCATAGTATTATGGACTTCAATGTGTTAATGTTGTACGTATGTTATTCGCTTTGATATTTAAGGCGTAGGACCTAACCTAATACGTTCTTTAAATTCTAAATATCATTCCAAGCTGTTTGTTACTCTGTGTAAAAACTCGAGTATATTTGAAATTATGTAAAAATGTATTAAATAATTGTAGATAAAATATTTTATTTCAATAAAGTTATGTCAGTTTATTTTTGTTTTTATATCACCTACCCATTTAAATATTTTTATAGGTACAGACGGACACATCAACATATTATGTATTAACGAATCTGTAGTCATAGACAAATATTGTTCAGAATGATTGGTATAGTCCGAGGCAAGAAAGTGTAGTTATGACCTTGAGTGCGCAGAAACCAATTATGGTAGAAAATCTTCTTCTTTACAAGTGCGCAAAATAACGGTCATCGCTATACTTTCGTGCCTCCAGCTATAAACGCGTGGTTCAAGTAAGTAATCGCACAAAGTTCACAGATGGACCCTGTATAGCTGGAGGCACGAGAGTATAGCGATGACCGTTATTTTGCGCACTTGTAAAAAAGAAGACTTTCTATCAAAATTGGTTTCATAACTACACTTTCTTGCCTTGGACTGTACGAGTATGTAGGTATGTGTACATACAGGATGTATCTGTGAACATTCCGTGTGAAGAGGACGTGTCCTCTACCAACCTTTCTTTGACGGCCTCGATGGCGCAGTGGCTAAGGTGTTCGCCCGAAGCGCGAAAGGTCCCGGGTTCGATTCCCGGTCAAGTCAATCTAGGAAACTACATTTTCTAAGTTGTCTTGGGTCTGGGTGTTCTGGGTTGATGCACCCAGTTATTTATCGTCACCTGGTACTCATAGTACAGGGGTTGCCCTAGTTTGAGACCAGCCGGGCTAAGATGCGCACCGCGACAAAATTTTGTCGACTCTCGTTCGCGAGAACGCATCCTTCTATCCCGCTCATAGTTCAGTCAAGTGAGCGAGAAGCAACTTGCGCTGACGTAATACGAGTGTCGACAAAATTATCTCGTGGTGCGCATCTTAGCCCGGCAGGTTGATCTGGCGCATCTTTTTTTTCTGATCAACTACGACTTTTGAAAATTGGTCGATTTTTTTTCTGCTCTCCTTATCTTTGTGATGCCTCAGGTGTTGCAGATGTCCATGGGCGGCGGTGATCCCTTACCATCAGGTGAGCCGTCTGCTCGTTTCTCCGCTATAATGTAAAAGTCTAACTGTGGCAGAGCCATGCTTCGGCATGAATGGGCCGGCTCGACCGGAGTGATACCACTGCCTCATCGAAAACCGGCGTGAAGCAGCTCCTGTGCTGTGTTTGCGCCGAGTGAGTGAGGCTGTACCGGAGACCCATCGGGGGGGGGGAAGGGCTAAAAGGTTAGCAGCGCACTTGTGACTCCACTGGTGTTGCATGTGTACTGGGCGGCGCAATTGCTTACCATCAGTGATCCGCCTGCTCGTCTGCTACCTATCACATATAAAAAAAAGGGTTAATTCCTATTCACACGGAGCTGTGGCAGAAACCTACTGAAACCCTAGCCCAAAGAGCGATGTTATCCTCCGATAAGCGTTATCACGCGCTATCGTGACGCCTGACGACAAATCTACTGCAAGATCGGCGGTTTAATGGAGATAGTATTTAGTCATGAGTATAATTAGTAACTCATAAGGCCAAGAACTCATGGAAGCGGTTTTCATCGCGCCCGCGGCCCGCGCAGCGATGCGGGACCAAATATCAACCAATGACCAATGTTCTTTTTTCTGTATGTTATTTTTATTATGCCAAATAAATCATTTACTTACTACTAAATAGAGGTTTGTTTCTAAAATGCGAAAAGATAACATACATATTTTATTCGAACAACTAAGGTCTGTTAGTATGTATGTACCTATATGAATATTATAACTAGAGTTAGTAACCAAAAGTAGCAAATATTTGATAACTATGTGATCTATTAGCCATCGTCTCCAGGATGCTGTTGAGACGATCAGAGTCAGGGGGAATCTGCGCTTTCCACAAGATGCCCGGGTGCATCTGCAGAAGCCATAAGGCACTGTACTGGTAACAGCTACCGCGGCGGTAGCCACAGGCACAGCCTGGTACATTTGGAAATTATAGTACCTAGTTCATAGCAAGAACTAACTAACCAAGTTTTAGGTCATTAAGAAGGCTAAATAATTTTCATCATCATCATTTCAGCCAATAGACGTCCACTGCTGGACATAGGCCTCCCCAAAGTTCTCCAACACAGATCGGTCCTGTGCCACCCACATCCAAGGACTCCCGCGACCTTCACCAGATCGTCGATCCACCTGGTGGGAGGCGTGCCAAACGGCTGCGGCTCCTGCACATGGCCTCCACTCAAGGACCTTTCAACCCAACGGCCTGTTCTGTTCTCCTCGCAATGTGCCCTGCCCATTGCCACTTCAGCCACGCAATTCTTTGGGCTTGTCCGTACAATTTAATAATTTACTTAGTGGTTTTATTTTTCATCCGGTCAAGGAAAAGGACAATCTAATTGAATATCATCTTTTTTTTCCTTTGCATCTGTTCGATTAACTATTGTGAATAACTATGTGACGTAATTTGCGAGCAGACCTGATGGGGAGCGCCCACCTAGGCAACACCAGTGGTCACAAGTGCGCTACCTTTAAGGTTTAAACCCCTTTCCCTCCATTGGGCCTCCGGTACCTCACTCAGTCGACAAACTCGAGCCGGCCATTCATGCTAAACGTGGCTCTCTACGGTAAGAAAGAGGCAGAAACCAGAAACAGCCGCAGTACCTACCTAATAACATTAACACACGCATCCAGCTGATTTTATTTAGGCCGATCTCCAGCAGCCGCCCCTGGCCGCCAAATCAAGTGCACAGCTTAAAATAATCACGTGGTTTATTAAGTTACATAAGTGAAATAGCGTCCCATATTAGCCGCACGCGCAGCCGTTCTGGCGCGCCGCCAAGTATTCTACGCACTGCCATCGTTGTATGTGGCGCAAGGTCGCCCCTACAGGTCAAGCCCGATATTAAAAATAAAGAACTTATGTAATTGTCTTCGAAAAATTACGGGTGTAAAGTCTATTGATTATGTAAGATGTAAAAAAGTTGAAAAGCGCCCGGCGTCGAAATAACTTAATTTTCTATTTCGATCGCTTTCTTTTGTTTGTCTACGTTCGTCGACGTAAGATTGGCTACGGTAATATTAGCATATTCCCCGCCCATCTGAAAGG
>CM026303.1:5232268-5278707 GCA_014851415.1 Cnaphalocrocis medinalis | reverse complement strand
ATTACAAACAACACAAATGATTGGCCGTGGCGCAATTTGGTAGTGCTACTGCTTTATACACCAGAGGTCGTGGAATCCCCCCCTAGACAAACATTTGTGGGATGAAACATGTGTTTGTTCCGTGTCTAGGTGTAATATATGTATTTATGTATGATATTTGTCCTCTGTTGTCTAATATAATATATGTAATACGGGCTATATGCTAACGCGCGTGACGCATACCGATAAAATAATTATATTTATAATCAATAATCTTTTGTTAGAGTAAAACAATATGTAAGTAATTTAATGCTTTTCTAAAAAATATCTGAAAAAATTTGATCCATCATGCTGAATGTTTTGAGAATTTACTATTATTTGTTAAATTTAAAAGGTAAATAGATCCGTAAAAGAACCGCCAAAAAGTAACGGATACGGATCATTCTTCTGCTGCAGATATCCGCCGATACGGATACCGACACATCACTAACAATAGTGTTCAAAAGGTCAAGGTCAAGGTTCAAAAAATCGCTGAAAACCAGCGTCGGGCTTGACCTCTTGGGCCAGCACTATTTAGGGTGATTGGCATTGAGAATAATTGTTTTATTTTTATTTAATAGTTTTGCCTAGATTAAGTTAGCAATAAGTTTCCTTGCTGTATACAGTACCAAATAAAGCTTCATTAATTGGCTAACTAATAACATTTGTGTGTGTCAGGCAAGGGCGTGGGCAAGAAGAGCAAGAGCAGCAGCCACAGCGCCGAGCCCGCGCCGTCCACGCACCACGGTAAGATACAACTCACTGTATCACTACACATTTACATTCCTTTACACCACTCTACCACCCACTCAGACCAACATTTGCGACTCCTGTGGTGTTGTCGCCACCCATAGACACAAGTGCGCTATCAACTCCCTTTTCTCCTGACTGTCACCAGCGGTATTTCCGAACCTATACGACCTACAAACCTTCAAAAAGCGAGCGTATTCCTTCTTAAAAGGTCGTCAGCGCATTTGCGACTCCTCTGGTGTTGCGGGTGTCCATGGGCGGCGGTAATCGCTTACCATCAAGTGATCCGTCTGTTTGTCTGCCCCCTATCTCATAAAAAAACATTTGTTCTGAAACTTTTGGAAAATTGTCAAACATTTTCGACTCCCCATATGTCACACAAAATAAAGGGTCGAGATACCTTTGCCCAGCCGTGGGACACGACGGGCTTTTAATAAAATAATAATCAACTTAGTCCTCCCCTTCATCATATCGTACGGGGTATCTGGAGACCTATTTTTGAATTTTCGCTTCGTCCAAACAAAACTACTCGTTTTGCAAATCACATCGTATCGCGAGTCGCATGATTCATAATTTTCCCTATTTTTGAAATCACTCGCTTAGTGTGTCGCCAATCTTGTCAAAGTATAGTGTTAACTCGTTAATATTTGACGTGTGATTTGACGTAAATGCGACCACTCTCCTAGCGGAAACGAGTGGTAAACTAGTAGTGGGCGTTAATAGTTATAACCATTAAATTAACACGATAAAAAAAAATACCCATTAACAATGTTAAGAAAAAATTCCCGTAAAAAGCTAAATTTCACTTTTCGTAATTCTTTATGTAGCTTCTTGCACTACAGCATCACCTAGTGGATTCGTGCGGAATCATGTACCAATAAGCGCGTATTTATTTTTTGCTAATATGGCGCCGAGAATGCGACGATGCGACGAAACTCAGATAGATGGCACCAATGGCGGTAGTGTTAAAACTGTTAAAAACTGTGTTTACGGAGTGAGAGAAAATGACGTCTATTAGAAACAAAATATGGTTCATTATTGTCCGAGAGAAAAATTAACTGAAAATAAGTTAATGTTAATTCGTCTAGTGGTGTGTTAAATTTAGTGATTTGGTATTTTTATTGAATGAGCTAAAAATAACCTTTGGGTGAAATTAACTTAATTCGTTGAGTTGGTATTTTTATTGTTTATGCGAAAAAAATACGTTTTGTGAAATTAACTGATTTCGTGTAGTTTGTTAAAATTACGTTTTGTTAAAATTATTGAATCCGAATTTGCTTTCATGGCGTCGGTATTTTATTTCAGTAACAGAATTTATGTTGTTTCGTGAGATTCTGATGAATATGTGGTTTCGTAAGATTTTTAAAAACTGTTGTTTCGTAATATTTGTTTTGTTTTGAACTTTACTTGAAAAGTACCTAATTGAACTTAGGAGTCTGTGAAAATAATTATTAGTGGTGGGTGCGAGGGGGAGGGGAGGGGTGAGGGGGGGAGGGGGGTGAGGGGGGGGGGGGGGGTGAGGGGGGGGTGAGGGGGGGGGGGGGGGGGGGGGGGTGTACAGGAAGATAGGAAGGAAGGTTGGCATTCGGCAAACGGTAACGGGTCAAAGTTTCTTAATTTTGTCACTTTTTTTTTTTTTTTTTTGCTCGACTTGGCGGGAGCACTGCCGTACTGCATACTAAAGTTATAACAAATAACAGTTAAGATAGCCGGTTATTTTTAATTAGCATTAACTATTCACATGTTAAACAAAAATAACATTTAATCCCAAGTCTATGGTAAACACCACTCGGTGCAAATCGCTCGTTTTCGAATGATTCAAAAATGCGGATGTCAAAAATCATGCGAGTCATACATTTTTAGTGACACGACAATTCAAAAATAGGTTTCCTGGGTCCTGTAGTTTGTCGCACTCTGAATCGACGGCTGTGTTTGGGGTCCAGGGGGACCGGATATTGTACCTGATTTTTAGTGTCAGCCCAAAGACTACGCTATATCTATGCTGTTCGGACTGGTAGTAGAGCACGTAAATAATTGATTTATTTAGGAATAAAACAGCATCATTGTAACATAAATAGATAAAATGTTTCTCGATACATCCTATATGTTCTGTGTGTCAACGAGTATGTCAATGTTTTTAAACTTTCGCGTTGCATTATACAAATACTTCATATAAACGGGACGTGCGCCTCCAGTCCGCTTGTGACCACGGCTGTTGTAACGCAGTCGAAACGTCAAGCAGTAAGTGCTAGAATGTACTTATTAATTTTAGTCGCGTTTAGTCCCGTTTATATGAAGTGCTGTGCTGTGCTGTGCTGTGCTGTGTTTCGCCGAGTGAGTGAGGGTACCGGAGGCCCACCCGGGGAGGGGAAGGGGATTAAAGGTTGGCAGCGCACGTTTAACTCCACTGGTGTTGCAAGTGTCCATGGGCGGCGGCAATTGCTTACCATCAAGTGATCCGCCTGCTCGTTTGCTACCTATCACATAAAAAAAAAGTATTTATGTCAATGTTAATGAACTTAATTCCCCCCTTTGCACTCGTCAGCCCCCTACACGGAAACCAACGGGCACCGCTCCGGGTCGGACTCCGCCCTGCTGGAGGCGGCGTCCAGCGAGCGCTCCAGCGCCTCCTACATCCGCGTCGTGGAGGAGGAGCTGCCCGACGACGACGTCGAGCTCACCTACGACGAGACAAGGACCGACAGAGAGGTGAGGGAGGGAGAGGGCTGGCGAGCGACCAGCGCCTCCTACATCCGCGTCGTGGAGGAGGAGCTGCCCGACGACGACGTCGAGCTCACCTACGACGAGACAAGGACCGACAGAGAGGTGAGGGAGGGAGAGGGCTGGCGAGCGACCAGCGCCTCCTACATCCGCGTCGTGGAGGAGGAGCTGCCCGACGACGACGTCGAGCTCACCTACGACGAGACAAGGACCGACAGAGAGGTGAGGGAGGGAGAGGGCTGGCGAGCGACCAGCGCCTCCTACATCCGCGTCGTGGAGGAGGAGCTGCCCGACGACGACGTCGAGCTCACCTACGACGAGACAAGGACCGACAGAGAGGTGAGGGAGGGAGAGGGCTGGCGAGCGACCAGCGCCTCCTACATCCGCGTCGTGGAGGAGGAGCTGCCCGACGACGACGTCGAGCTCACCTACGACGAGACAAGGACCGACAGAGAGGTGAGGGAGGGAGAGGGCTGGCGAGCGACCAGCGCCTCCTACATCCGCGTCGTGGAGGAGGAGCTGCCCGACGACGACGTCGAGCTCACCTACGACGAGACAAGGACCGACAGAGAGGTGAGGGAGGGAGAGGGCTGGCGAGCGACCAGCGCCTCCTACATCCGCGTCGTGGAGGAGGAGCTGCCCGACGACGACGTCGAGCTCACCTACGACGAGACAAGGACCGACAGAGAGGTGAGGGAGGGAGAGGGCTGGCGAGCGACCAGCGCCTCCTACATCCGCGTCGTGGAGGAGGAGCTGCCCGACGACGACGTCGAGCTCACCTACGACGAGACAAGGACCGACAGAGAGGTGAGGGAGGGAGAGGGCTGGCGAGCGACCAGCGCCTCCTACATCCGCGTCGTGGAGGAGGAGCTGCCCGACGACGACGTCGAGCTCACCTACGACGAGACAAGGACCGACAGAGAGGTGAGGGGGAGCGAGAGGGGTCTCTGACCACGTGACACCTTCAGCTTTATACAGATTACAGACCACGGGGGACGAGGTCAGACAGAGAGGGGAGAGGCCGGAGAGCGTCCGTCGCCTCCTGCATTCTGGGGGAGGAGCTCGCCTACAATGAACACACAACAATACTGTGTTTGCTCTCGCGCAACTTCATCATCATCATCATCATCAGCCCGGTAGTACCCACTGCTGGGTATAGGCCTCCCTTCCCTTTCGCCACTGTGCCCGGTCCTGAGCTGCTCGGATCCATGTAGCCCCTCCGATTTTAGCGATCTCGTCGAACCATCGCGCCACCGGACGACCTGGAGTTCGTCGGCCGTTTCTCGGACACCATTCGGTCATAATCTTGCTTTTTTTTTGTGTAATAGGTAGCAAACGAGCTGGCGGATCACCTGATGGTAAGCAATTGCCGCTGCCCATGGACAATTGCAACACCAGTGGAGTTACAAGTGCGCTGCCAACCTTTTATCCCCTTCCCCCCCGGGTGGGCCTCCGGTACCCTCTCTCACTCGGCGAAACACAGCACAAGGGCTGCTTCACGCCGGTTTTCTGTGAGGTTTCTGCTCCACCTGCCATCATCGCGCCTAGCTAAATGTCCTGCCCAATTCCACTTTAGTTCCATCACTCTCAATCCGACGTCTTGAACTTTAATCTTGCGTCGGATTTCAGAGTTCCGGACTCGATCTCTCACCTTCATCAACTTTATGACTCAGTACATTATTATTATTACTCATTTTGACAGATGCAAAATGTCAAAATGTATAGAAACTTAACATTTGCATCTGTCAGTTTAGTTTGCATAATTAAAAGTCAGAGTTTAGGGTACTTTTTTTTTCAATAAATTCGTGAAACACATTCATACAAGCCATTTTATCTATATTTTCTTTATTTTATAATTTACATAAAGATTTAGTTTTAACACTGAATTTTTAGCCTCAAAAGAAAAAAATATTGATATAACATCGAAAGGTTAGCAGCGCACTTGTTGCATGTGTTCATGGGCGGCGGCAATTGTTTACCATCAGGTGATCCGCCTGCTCGTCTGCTACCTATCACATAAAAAAAAATAACGACGTTCTAGGCCGATATATCGATATGTTGAATGCGATAAATATTTAAAAAGTTTGGGTCCCTATCTAGCGTACCGTCGGATGATTTATGGGCAGCGAGTGTTTGACGTTAGTATAATAAATGTATGTTGTTTCTCCCCCCAGAGCACGCGGTCGTCCCGGCGCGGGCGCGCGCGCAAGCGGCTGCTGAGCAGCGCGTCCCGCTCGCGCAGCGCGTCGTCCCGCTCGCACTCCGACGCGGGCTCGGACAGCTGGCGGCGCGCGCGCAGGAACAAGCCCAAGAAGAGACAGAAACACAACCATCACAAGCCCAAGAGGTGGGTGTTAGCTCAAATACACAATACTCAATATCCTGTATAGCCACCTTCTAGTTCTAAAATACCTGTGAGACAAGATTATTCTTAGTACAGGTAAATATCATTGTCCCTATGTATAAAGTTTCTATTGTTAAATAAGTTCTATTATAATTAATAAAGTTTTATTTATTTTTATTTATTTATAGCTGGTGGCTTGAAAGAATAGCGATGACCGTTATTTTGAACACTTTGTTCAAACGATCTTTGAACATGCAGTCAGCAACAAGCGCTGGCTCACATACCAAAAACGCTAGAGAGTGCATCATCGGCACTCCACACGGACAAAACACTAATTTAGACCTAAGATTGTGTGCGTAGAGTAAAATTAGTGCATATCCTACTACTATAAAGGCGAAAGTTTGTAAGTATGGATGTATGGATGTTTGTTACTCATTCACGTAAAAACTACTTACCTAATGGATTTGAATGTAACTTTACCACAATATAGCTTATACATCAGAATAACACATAGGCTACAAACCAGAAGTCCACGCGAACGAAGTCGCGGGCAAAAGCTCTCTTTTGTAAAAACAAAAACTTTCTACTAAAATATATTCTGCACACTCAAAGTCGTAACTACTGTTTCATGCCGCAGACTATAGTAATATTCTTTATTGCATCCATAGTGTAGGTACAGACAGCCGCACATCAGGCTACTACAATCTGTCAAATTTCTTCAATCGAACCTCACTTTTATGTCAAACGTGTTTGGTTCAGTATCAACTGAGGAAATTTGACAGATTATAGTAACTTGATTTGCGGCTGTTCGTACAGTAGGTAACTGATAAAATCCATACTAATATTATAAATGGGAAAGTGTGTCTGTTTGTCTGTCCAAATCCACACCATACACACACACTTACAGAGCGTCAACCCAATCTTAGTACCCGTTGGTCTGACGATATTACAAGGATAGTATATTTCATGATCCTGGGCGACTGCGGTCCAGTTGGGGCTATAGGAGTCGATTTTTGGCCACCTATTCTGCCACCTATCACATGAAAAAACATGTATGGGATATGATGATATTATGATGTATCCCAGGACGCGCGAGCGCTTCACCTCGGGCTCGGGTTCGTCCTCCAGTTCTCACTCGTCGGGCTCCGCGGACGGAGACGCGCGGCGCTACGAGTCCGACCGCTCCTACCGCCCGCGGTACTCCACCGACGACGACCGCCCGCTCACACTCTACAGGTAATAATATTACAATTTAAAAAAACCACCGACACTCATCTCTGACGGCGGCCATACTGGATTTGAAATTTGTCACAATAAGGGTGTATCTGTGAACATTTACATCCCTTTAACCACGTGTTCTACCAACCATTCTAAACAAGTTTTGTTCTATGACTTTTGAAAATTCGCATAAAAAATTTTCATCTTTCCATACAAAGGCGGTCACGTGACTTGGTCATTTTGTATGGGGAGTCGAAAATTTCTTTGAAGAATTTAGAAAAGTTGTTGAACAAATGTTGTTCAGAATGATTGATAGAACACGTGGTTAAAGGGATGTAAATGTTTACAGATACACCCTGTATTCTGCTGAAAAAGTTTAAGAATTCCTGCTATACAGGGTGTATCTGGCAACAAGTAGTGCAGGATCGACCATAATGGCGTTCTCTTGTTTCGGAGGCCAAGACTCGTTTCGTATCGCTGAGCCAGTGGAATAATTAAGTAATGTTAAGAAACTAAGACATACGTCCCCATTGGACTATTAGCTTTCGTAACGCCATCTGTCGGAACAGTTGATGAAACAGTGAATGGTTATTTCCAGGCAAAGACAAGAAGGCGGGAGTGAGGAGGCGACGCCGGGGCCTTCGCGAGTTCGCCGCGCGATCAACGGACACTCAAGGGTAAGTATATGTTTTAATGTGTTTTGTGTCATCGGTTAGCTATCTTTGAGTTATGGCGTGATCCAATCGCCTTTAATCAAATCAAATCAAAATCTCTTTATTCAATTTAAGTCCTTTACAGAACATTTATGAATGTCAAATTTTATAATCTACTGCTGATTCGGAAGGTCAATTTCTACCGAGAAGAATCAGCAAGAAACTCAGTAGAACTTAATCTTTAATCTCAGTAGAACTTAATGTCACTGCCTTTAGGCGCCAGAGAGGCAAATCTCGTACATTTTTTTATATATTGAGGACAATCAAGATGACCCCACTCCGCCTGATGGTAAGCGGCCGTGAGATCCAAATATGAGATTGACAGGCACAAAAGAACAGACAAAGTGTCCATTGAGTCTGTCACTCTCACTTTGTACAGTGGCCAGCACATCAAGTTACTACAATCTGTCAAATTTCCTCAGTTGATATTGAACCAAACACGTTTGACTTAAAAGTGAGGTTCGATTGAAGAAATTTGACAGATTGTAGTAACTTGATGTGCAGGCCACCGTACATTCTACATGGAAACCAAATATAGACATTTCATACATTCGTCCTATTAACTTTTAATTTGATTAATTAAATAATAAGTGCAATATTTACTTAATAATAAATTGCAAAGAATTGCTATACCAAAAAATAAAAATGATTTTAATTTAATTTCAATGTGCATGAGAATTTATCCTTTAGGGGTAGGGGAATTCCTTAAGAATAAGTGAAATAGTGAGTATCCTGTACAAGGCACCCTCAAGGTCCAGGCAGGGAGACGGTTGAATAAAACCACCAGTTCCGTCTGATTTGTGTTGAGTTATATTAAAACTGCCACCCCTAGGCAGGCGGCTTGGGGTCATTATTCCGGTGACACACAATGCTTGCGCGGTGTAAAAATGCATAGTGCCATCTACCGGAATAATGACGAACCGCCTGCTTGCGTGCTTTATACAATCCGTTCCCAGGGCGGCGTGTCGCTGCGCGCGCGGCGGAGCCCCCGGCGCTACAACGAGGACAGCTCCGAGGACTCCGCCGCCGCCATCAGCAAGCGCACCCAGCACCACCAGCAGCAGCAGCGCCGCCACCACCAGCTCGCCCGCCACGACCAGGTATATACCCAAAACTGGAATTCAAGACCAAAAAATCTACTGCAATAAAATGATCGTACCATAGTATACTTCTTTTTTCTAAAAACTCGCTGATATAATTTATTTATTGGTAATTTTGATTCTATTATTTAAAAAAATATTTTTGTTTACCTTTTTTCGCGTAAATACAAGACCTTTTAATAAAAACTTAACCATCCGTAACTTTAGTTTTCAAAGATGGTATTGCGCTTGTAACACTTCAGTGTGAAAAATCCGCTAGATGTCGTACTTGAGAACTGAGTTCCATCTACACGGTGATTGGTTATCTTTGATGTAAGATGTCAATTATGTTTCTAAACAATCAATGATTTCGAAACGTCAACAACGTCGTCGTCGTTGGACCTCTGTCTCAAGTTCGCCATCTAGCGGAATTTCACACATAGCCCCTGTGTTTGCGTAGGTACACATTTGTGTACTACTTATAATGTACCCTGCGTATGTGGTCAATCTTAAAGATTGGCCGCCGTACCTAAATATCGGTTGAAGGATTTTCACTATCCGAAAAGTGTGTATAATATGTTATGTGTTGGTGTCACAGAGGCTACCCGCAGCAGCGGGGCTGGCGCACTCGGACCACAACTACTTCAACGGGCTCGCGGCGCCGCCCTCCGCCCCGGCCGCCCCCGCCGCCCCGGCCGCGTCCGCCCCGGGCGGCCACGCGCCGCTCACGCCGCCCGCCGCCAGCCACGAACACAGCGGTGAGTGACTAATCTGGCTTCTTATAAGTGTTCTGTGTTGATCTTAATTGGGTATTTTATTCGTACGAGAAAAAAAATCTAGAAATATTTTATTGAGATACCTTTACTTCATAAAATCCTAACTTATAATATTATAAATGCGAAAGTAACTCTTGTCTGTTCCTAAATTTGATATACAGATGGTCTAGACCCTAAGAAAGATAAAAGGTTGGCAGCGCACTTGTAACTCCACTGGTGTTGCAAGTGTCCATGGGCGGCGACAATTGCTTACCATCAGGTGATCCGCCTGCTCGCCTGCTACTAATCGCAAAGGTTTTTTTTTACAACATTTAAATCTTCTAAAATGTTTGGTTCACAAGTAACGTCTGTTTGTTATTCCACAGAAGGGCCGGGCCCGGTGTCGATCTCGTCCCGCGGGCGCGTGCGCAAGCTCACGCCCAAGGGCCAGGGGCTGTACGGCCGCAAGCACCACCAGTGACCACACCACAGGCGTGAACATACCGGTGAGGGATTAGAAATAATGTAGGAATGTGTCTTGATTACGTTTGAGGAATAAATCAATTAATACATACTGTATTACACTTACAAAAGGAACACGAAAGTTCATATTTGACTGCCCGGATGATGTATTTGGTAAACAAGCATTTATATACTTCGATCGTCACAAAATTATTGACATCCAAGTTGTCATTTTTACGTAGACATTCAAATGGTCAGATATAAGTATCTTATCATCTGAATGTTATTCAACACATACGCCGTCAATGACTTGTTGTAAGTTAAAACATAAATGTATATTGACTGCTACGATATTTGTGACTCATTGAGCGCTTATAAGTAAATGCTATTGTGATACAATATCCTGCAAAATATCATATGTGTGTGTCTTTCACTTCTAGGCAAACTAATCGTCACTTTCCATCAGGTGCGATTGTGGTCAAGCGTTGGCCTATAGTCTAATAAAAAAAAAACTCTTTTTGACAATGTGTCAAAGCAGTATTCATAAGATGGCGCCATAGTCTAATAAAAAAAAATCTCTTTTTGACAATAATTATGTCAAAACAGTATCTATAAGATGGCGCCGTCTCTCTCCTATGCTTTGTTAATCTTTTAGCAGGGTGCCATCCTAAATCTATGCTTTAAACACCTAGAAAATATAGTGACCTCTACAGCTGACCGTACTAGTACGGTTCGAACTTAAAATTTATGACTCAGCAAAACACTATTGTGGAACACCTCATACGTAATCACACACATTGAAAGTGTATGTTATCATAACGCACAAGTGTGTGAATGTTAGTCGTTTGTTGCACTGGAAGTGCTGCGTATTCTCAGTGAGATATTTGTAACTTATCCTTCTTAATGTTAGGCTTTGTAAGTTTGCGTTTCCACATAAGCGAAGCTGCGTGAAGTTGAGCGGAGACTTGTAAAAACTGACCAATTGTGTTGCTCAAAATACGCATCTGATCTCTGATGAGCTATGTGATTGGTCAAATAAGTCTTCGCTCAATTGGGTATTTGACTAAAATTTTTTTATGTGTTTAATCAAAAGACGCCTCAATTTAAGAAACATCGTTGAAAGAATCACTTGATTCTCATTTGAATCTCATTTGAGATATCACAACTTTAAGAGCACATATTTTGGACAAGCCCAAAAACGCTCTATACAAATGGCTATTGAATTGTGACGTCACAACTCCAACTTCTGTATGCGCGTCTAGTAAATTTTGTTTGGTAGCTATATCAAATGTTTCGTTTAAGTAAATGGTTTTATAATAAAAGTTGGTGGAAAATGTACGGGTAGTTCAATGATATAATATTTTTTTAATTTTATACTTTAAAACTGGACTTGCCCATGAAACTTGAATGCTCACAAAACCAGCTAGACGTTATATTTTAACTGAAAATGTTGGCCATTGGTTCTTATTTACCAATATTTTGATAGAGTATCAATATACTACACGCAACTCCACTTCTGTGGAAACGCACCTAAGTTTGCGTTTCTACTAAAGCAGAGCGAAATGAAATACACAATTTTTGACTGGCTTGATGGCGCATTTGGTAGTAACCCTGCCTCATGCGCCAAAGGTCGTGGGTTCGATCACCATGGATAAACATTCGTGTGATGAACACTTGTGTTTGTTCAGTGTCTGAGTGTGTTTAAGTATTATATTTGTGATCCTCTGTTGTCTGATATCCGTAACACAAGTGCTTAAGCTACTTAATACGGAGTCAGGTCAATGTATGAGATGTTGTGTGAATTGATTACTAATAGAATTGCTCAAAAACTCCACTTCACAACGAGCAAGCTTCTTCTATAAGTGGATTTTGCTCCGCTCCGCTTTAATGAAAACACGGCCTGAGTGTGCAAAGATGGGGGATCGCTTTGATAAATAAACTAGATGCCATTCTGTAGGCATAAAATAAACATTATAAAATCTACATCGCATGCTATCTGTGTGTGACATAGCACAGTGATTTCGGCATGTTTCGACGTGAAACAGAGCAAGACGGAACGGGTACGAGATAGACACGATTCGATATACTGTGAATCTGTAAACAGTACGCCACCTAGCGGATTTTTCACACGCGATATCCCCCATTGTTTTCGTGGAACACATCCATCTAATGCGCCATTAGGCGTTGTTTACATGTAAATATTAGCACAAAATTAATGTGAAAAAAATGTTTTTTAATCATTTTGAATTTAGGCCAGTAATTAAAAAAATAAAATGTATAAATCGGATAACAAAATCAGTTCTTGTATAAATGCAGTCACACTTTAAGGACTTCAGCAATATTTTTGTCACTGTTACGCTACGGCATGAATGGGCCGACTCGAACGTGTGATACCATGGCCTCAAAGAAGACGAACTACAAAATCAGCTCTTGTATAAATTACGTCACACTTTAAAGTCCCCCCCCTCCCATCTCTAACACGGCTACTTACAGTTAAACCAATCATTGAATGCTCAGAAAAGGGAGGGGGGGGGGGGGGTGTACTGATGTGCGTGATGTTTGTAATTGAATAAAATATACTCTGATTTTTTATCATGTGGAGTAAACTGACAGATGTCAATGTGTCATCCCCATACATTGTCACTCAATTTGACAGACGGAAAATGTATAGAAACTTGACATTTGCATCTGTCAGGTTAGTCCACATGATTTTAAATCAGAGTATACATGCAGAATCTAATCCGAGTCCAACTCATATGAAGAGCGAATCAAAAAATACTGACAAAATAAAATAAATATTTAAATCAATGATTGTGTATGGATACCAAAATTATTTATTTTAATATTGAACAATTAGAACAAATTGCAATCGAATTATGACTTAGCATTTCGATTTGATGTCGAATTATAATTTATTAAGTAAATTATTCGTTCGCACTAATAGAAATATACGAAACTTTAAAAAAGTATCAAAAAGATATATTATGGACTTCTAGCAATATTTTTGTCCCTGTTACGCTTCGGCATGAATGGGCTGGCTTGACAGTAGTGATACCACGGCCTTACAGAAGTGAAGCAGCGCCTGCGCAGTGTTTCGTCGAGTGAATGAGGGTAAAGTTGGCAGCGCACTTTTGACTCTACTGGTGTTGCAGGGGCGGCGGCAATCGCTTACCATCAGTGATCCGTCTGCTCGTCTGCCACCTATTATATAAAAAATAGGCAAAAAATAAAAGTAAGTTTCGTACATTTCTCTTAGTCCTTCGAAATCGCTGTTGTGATGGCTACGTTGTCGTAGCGAAGCATATGTGTGTATATTGTACTTATATCATAGATTAATTTCAAGTTATCTTTATTTTAGTTCAATTTAAAATCGAAGTAGGAATCGTTTAATTTCTTGACAAGGTCTTTATTTTATTATCGTATTAAGTAGCGAATAATTATCCAATAATGTATAATAGTAACATAAGTGAAAAATGACTTAATGACGCCGTAAATGCGGCACTTTAATGCAAATAATCTAAATTAAAAACTTGGTTTTTCAAATCAAATTTCACTGTATCAAGTCGATGTATTGTAATCTAAGGAAAAATAATGAGAGTTTTTGCAAATGAAAAATCCGCGCTCAGTGCTCACAGCCACTAAATCAAACATTAAACTATAAATGTATATAGGTATGTTAAATAAATGAAACATTGATCATTTTTCTAAAATACTACTTAATATGTTTTCTCAGGCGTAAATACTTTATTTCTTGTAAAAAGTTGGCAACCCTAATCTCAGATGATATTGGATTTTTCTTTTATGGAAACTCTCATTGCAAACAGTATGTATTACAATTTGTCGATATTCTAGATATATCATAATCTTCCAGATGATGATACATACATTATAAAGTCAGCAGCAATTACTTCTAGCAATATTTTTGTCACTGTTACGCTTCGGCATGAATGGGCTGGCTTGACAGTAGTGATACCACGGCCTTACAGAAGTGAAGCAGCGCCTGCGCTGTGTTTCGTCGAGTGAATGAGGGTAAAGTTGGCAGCGCACTTTTGACTCTACTGGTGTTGCAGGGGCGGCGGCAATCGCTTACCATCAGTGATCCGTCTGCTCGTCTGCCACCTATCATATAAAAAATAGGCAATAGATAAAAGTAAGTTTCGTATATTTCTCTTAGTCCTTCGAAATCGCTGTTGTGATGGCTACGTTGTCGTAGCGAAGCATATGTGTGTATATTGTACTTATATCATAGATTAATTTCAAGTTATCTTTATTTTAGTTCAATTTAAAATCGAAGTAGGAATCGTTTAATTTCTTAACAAGGTCTTTATTTTATTATCGTATTAAGTAGCGAATAATTATCCAATAATGTATAATAGTAACTTAAGTGAAAAATGACTTAATGACGCCCTAAATGCGGCACTTTAATGCAAATAATCTAAATTAAAAACTTGGTTTTTCAAATCATCATAGAACGTTTTTTCCCAATTTCACTGTATCAAGTCGAAAGATTGTAATCTAAGGAAAAATAATGAGAGTTTTTGCAAATGAAAAATCCGTCAAATCAAACATTAAACTATAAATGTATATAGGTATGTTAAATAAATGAAACATTGATCATTTTTCTAAAATACTACTTAATATGTTTTCTCAGACGTTAATATAACTTTACTAGTGGCCCGCCCTCACTTCGCTTCGGGACCCTGTATAAATACAAATGCCTACAAAATCATTTCAAATATGTACCTTTGTGCTGATGGAAATAAATGATTATTATTTATTATTATCTTTATTCAATTTAAGTCCATACAGAACATTTATGAAGTCAAATATTATGTAAGCTACCAGTCTACAGTTAAGCTACTACAGTGAATAAATAGATTTGTCTATAAGATGTAATCGATTTTGTAACTCACATTTTGATTTACTACTGTTTGTCTATGGTGTTAAAATACAGGGTGTTATTTTTCGCAGCACAATTTCTGTAATTGAAATATTGTCTATGATAGTAATGTTAAAGACTCGGAGATTATTTTTCAAAATGAGATCTTACGATTTGGATTTAAATTGCCATGTAAAAAACAGCAATGCTGGTGTTGCTGATTTAAGCTTAATTTCTTATATACTTGTAATAAGTAAACTTCTGGGGGCTTGCTATGATCTTTTATAGTGTTGCGTGGATTTTGGTTTATGCTGTAATGATTTTAAGAACGTTAAATAATACTTATTGTGTCAATAAAGTCGTGCTATTAATTGATGGCGCCACTGCCGCTTATTCATAAGGTAACCAATGGGGTTACCATTGGTTAATAAAACATGGGAACTATACTCTGATTCATAATCATGTAAAGTAAACTGACAGATGAAAATGACAAGTTTCTATGCATTTTGACATTTTGCATCTGTCAAATTGAGTGATAATGTATAGGGATGACACATTAACATCTGTCAGTTTACTTTACATGATTATGAAGCAGAGTATACGTTAATTCTCTTAAAAATAGTTTTCTAGACTTTGTAGACGCATTATAAGTCAGATGAGTTATTTAAATACGGTCAAGATAGTCGTGACAACGAATGTTAGGAGACCTACAGGAGGTTCATGACATTGGTCATGCATGAGTGTAATATACCTAATGTATTTAAGTATTATATTTGTGATCCTCTGTTGTCTGATATCTGTAACCAAAAAAACCAAAGGTGCTTAAGTTGACTTAGTACGGAGTCAGGTCAATGTATGAGATGTTGTGTGAATTTATTTATTTTATACCAGATAGGGCTACCATACCCTATAACGTAAACGGCAATCGGCTGTCATTTAATTTCACGACTTTATTGTCAAATCTAAAATACTTTAAAAAAACCTTGCTATAACAGTTCATAGTAGACACCCAATGTATAGTTATTTTCGTATCATGTTATTCAAATTCTCTGTGTATATTTTTATGTAAAGTAACCACCACAGCGAACGGTGTTCGTATGTCGTGTTCATTTTGTATATCTCATTGACTACTTGAAAACTACACTTTATTATGATAAAAAAGCTAAACCTAAACGCGGGTAAACCGAAAAAAAAGTAAAAATAAAAAAGTAGCTTACGTCTCTTTCCATCCCCTCAACTAAGTATAGATGGATACTCTTTACTGCACAAAATATTACAGAACTGTATGCTAATATGGTAGTACTTTACAAATACAATATCGGCGGTGTTATCGCTAATAGCGATCTCTTCCAGCAACCTTGGGGTAGTGGAATAATGCAGCGTACCTATTTCCACTGTTTTGGTTTCAAAATCATAGTTTGACGTTTCATGTAGAGTGTAGTTTTCATGTAGGTCATTGGAGTTACCCGTGAATACTCCAACGTATTTCTACTTTGAAAGCCGCTCACTATGCTGTCTCTTTCTAAGTCAAGCTTTATGACAGAGATGACATCTTGTAGCAGCTTTTAAAGTTGAGAAATTCTTAAGTGTTCGGGCGTTATAGGTACTTGGATTTTTGAACGTGTGGACTAAATTGACAGATGTCAATGGGTTCTCATACATTTTGACATATGAATCTCGCTCCCAATACTGTGTTATCTGTGTATGTTGTTTTATAAGAAACTCAATTATTCAACGAGATATAGCTAAATATCCGGTCAATATTTCACCATTACGGTTAGTGTTTCTATAGTCATTTGACATTAGCATAAATAAATCCATGCCCATGGCACGCTAAAAATCCAAGAAAAAACGTTGAAATTTTGGATCTGTCAATTTTTTACATTTGTATGGAAAGTTGACGTTGGCATCTGTCAAAACTGTCAGATATGATATAAATTCACATGTTTACAAATCTGAGTATAGGTAGTTAATGTAATAAGTAAGTATTGTAATATTGTATTAGAGTTAAGAACAAAAACCAATTTTGATATCTGTGACTTGAGCTGTAAGCGAGCGTCGTGTACATATAGAGCGCGGAGGTGATACCAAACGATAATAAAATGATTATTTTGGACATAACGCCTTTTTATTTAACCATTACAGACAAGCCAATCAATACAGGATGTATTAGTGAACAATAAAATTGGGAGACCCAGTACCAACTTTGCTGGTGTTGCAAGTGTCTATGGGCGGCCGCAATCGCTTGCCATCAGGTGATCCGTCTGCCACCTTTCACAAAAAAAGAACATCCTATATGTATTCTCCTCAAAAAAAAACTTGAAAAATATTTTCCCATACGCAGTTGAAGATGTTTGACTTTTTTGCTAATATTACACCCTATATGAAGAAGTGATTTTGCAACGTCCTAAAAAGGGTCGCCCCGCAACCCAGCAACCCACTATACTACATTACGTAAGGAATACAAAACGGAGTGATTATATTCTCTTTGAGGAATACTTACGTTGTCCTGAAACACGCTGGCGAAGGAACTAGAGTACCTGTAACGAAACGATAAAGACTGTACGTCTTTTAATATAGTGACAGAGATAAAGAATCGGTTGTGAACTTTGTTTCGTTGTAGGTATAATAGGCAGGTTACGACATGTAAATTATTATTAGTTTTGGATGGTGGTGGTCTCCCTTTGCGAACGCAACATCATAGTCTAGTTAAAATAGACTAAATTATGATTCAAGTTTGCATTAATTCCTATCAAGCAAGATCCAGTAAAGGCCTTGGATCTTAGACCATTATTGGTTTAATGTTCTAAGCCTTGGATGCGTCATCATTACAAAAGTCCCCATTGATCTCCCTTATGCAACAATGCAGTTTAATTTTCGTAGTCTGTGAAAATAATGTTCAAAAACTCAATAAGAACAAGCTGAATCGGACAAATTATGACAGCAAGAAGACTGAACACTGACAATGACAACTGGCTTGTCACTGTCAAATAGTCGATCAACACGTCACTTTTTATCGCTGGAAGCTGGAAAAACAAACAAATTCTAGAAAAAACCTGGACATTTTCATTAAATTCCACTAGTATTTTTAACGTAGCATATCTACCGAATAACACAAAAGTTATTTCGCTTTTCACATCAGTGTATATTGTGCAATGCAGTTGTAAGTCGAAGGCAGGAAGCTGTGATAAGATAGTGGTGTTTGTCTGATCGTGTCTGACCTTGTTTTTGGCGAGGATCCTGTCGCGATGGACGAGGAGTATGAGCAGAGACAGCAGAGCTACACGCTGAACCCCTTTCCTTATGGTGAGATGCTTAGAAATATTAGCTTTTGTCAGTGCAAATCACATAGAACATTACTGTAAGATGATGTCATAGGTCCATGCATTCCCTGTAACTGTACCTACTTATAGTGGTGGGTCGTCGACGATTTTACAGTCGACGCAACGAGACCGTTTACCGTCGACGATAAACTAGTTGAATCGTTCACAGTACAAAAAACAGTTTAGGTAAACGGTTCGTTCATACAACGCCCACCTCTACCTACTTATCTCTTGAGGATTGTATACGAGAATTCAAGACAAATGATGAAATTATTAGTGAATTCATACAACGTTAATGTTGTTATATTATTACTTTTGAATATGTGTCCGTTTATAAATAACTGTGGCAAATCCACTCTTCATCATTAATAAGCTGGCTCAACCAGAGTGATACCACAGCCTCACAGAAGAACGGCGTGAAGCAGCGCCTGAACTGTTTCATCAAGTGAGTGAGGGTACTGGAAGCCCAACTGGGGGGATAGACGGTTATAGAGGGGAGTCCACTTTTTGCATACAGACTCTCTCTCTTTCGGTCCATTGTATGTGAGACTGGGATGGGGGCTTAAAAGGTTGGCAGCAAACTTGTGACTTCACTGGTGCCCACTATAGATGGTGGAGATTGATTACCATCAGGTGATCTATCTACTCGCCTGCCACCTATCACATAAACAGACACAGATTTTTAGAAAATGCTCTGCTTAATGAAGAAATATTATACCTTTTTTAGTGCTATACTTCTTGGCTATGTACGGCTGGTACGTGATCGGAGGTGCGGCTGCTCTACTGTTCCTCGTGCACAAGCTTCGGCCTGTGTTCAAGAGGTGGCAGGAGGCCAGAGAAGATGCCGAATACCATAAAGGTAATTTGAAATGTAACATAGTCATTAGTAGTGTGTTGCACTTCGGTCGTGTCACAATGGTGTCCCATCGAATTAGGGTAAAGGAATAGAGAGTGCACCTGTGTTTGCGCACACTTGACCACCATAATATATCCTGCATCATGTGGCTCATTGTTAAGATTTGCTGTTGATATTTATATTTATAAATTCAGACAGAAGTTGCTTCATTATAATTACCTACCAGACTTGCCAAATTCCCCCAGGTTTAATGATCGGTTTAATCGCCCCAGGTTTAATGATCGTCACCTGGTACTCATAGCACAGGAGTTCCCTTGTTTGAGACCAGGTTGATTGGTGTAATTGTCTGGCGCATTTATTTAATTATGTTGTTGGTTGTTGTTGCAGACCCGGACAAGGCTCTAGCCCGCATGGAAGCCATCCAGCGCGCGCGCGAGGCGCAGCAGGAGCGGCTGCTGCGAGAGTCGCAGCGAGCGCTCGAGCTGCAGAAAGAGGTAGCTTTCGTTCTTACTTTTAAGATAACAATAGGTAAATTAAATTAAATTGCAACCGTGGCAGATTCCTCACAAGACTACCTCACTAGACCGACGATTTGGTAAGGCTTTCGTTCATTTTTTTTTTTATGTTGTAGGTAGCAGACGAGCAGGCGGATCACCTGATAGTAGCAATTGCCGCCGCTCATGGACACTTGCAACACCAGTGGAGTTACAAGTGCGCTGCCACCTTTTATCCCCTTCCCCCCGGGTGGGCCTCCGGTACCCTCACTCACTCGGCGAAACACAGCACAGGGGCTGCTTCACGCCGGTTTTCTGTGAGGCAGTGGTATTACTCCGGTCGAGCCGGCCCATTCATGCCGAAGAGTGGCTCTCCCACATTCATTCTAAGATAACAATAGGTAAATGAAGTTCTTTAGGTATGGTCCTTGAGTGCAGGCCGCGTACAGGAATTTGCAACCGTGGCAGACTCCTCACAAGCTAGACCGACCATTTGGTAAGGATCGCGGGATCCACCGATGTGTGGAGAACAATGGGGGAGGCCTATGTTCAGCAGTGGATTTCTATGGCTGAAATGATGATGATAAATTAAGTTGCTTACAAAATGTGCTATGTACAAACGTGTTTTGACATCCACCTGGAATGGACCTTCCATTACAGCAGAAACTTCCTACTTTCGGGAGCGATTACCAATTTTTTGGCGTAAGACTGTTCAGTCTTAGGCCTATCTTTTCTCCCACTGCAGGCCTCCATCTATACTATTTATAAAGAGATAACTTCTATAGACAACGACAAGGCTTATAGGTAAACCGAAAACACGAAACGCTTGCGCGATGTAATTGGACACAGCGCCATCTATTGGCTCATTTATGAATTACGGCCCCGAAGCGAAGTGAGGGCGGGCCACTATCATAGAAATAAAGTCGTCGCTACTATGACGGGATTAGGCTTAATCACCACGCTTGCCTAATGCGGTGCGGTGATCACAAACCCGAGCTATGTTCTGTGCTGATACTTCATATTTTACTTTATGTTAACAGAAAGAAGAGCGCAAGAAGCAAGAGTTGGCGGAGCGGCTGAAGAAGTACGGCGCGGCCGTCGGCGGGCAGAAGCTCGGCACGCCAGACGACGGTGAGTAAACTTATAAATATATCCATACTAATATTATAAATGCGAAAGTAACTCTGTCTGTCTGTCTGTTACTCTTTCACGCCAAAACTACTCAACGGATTTAAATGAAATTTGGTATACAGATAATCTAGACCCTGAGAAAGGACATAGGCTACTTTTTATTGCGAAAAGGGGTTAAAAGGGGGGTAAAAAGTTACTTTTCCACGCGGACGAAGTCGCGGGCGGCCGCTATTAATAAATAAAATAAATAAATGCGCCATACAATCACACCAATCAACCTGGTCTCAAACTAGGGCAACCCCTGTACTATGAGTGTGGTGACGATAATTAACTGGGGGCGTCAACACAAAACACCCAGGCCCAAGAAAACTTATAAAATATACAGAGTTGCAAGGAACGGCATCAATATTTTGTTTTGTAAAACATCCGTGTTATTGTCGGGTCGTTAATGTTAAAATAGTGCAGTAAACGATATCCTACTGTTAAAAGTGTCTCACTGTTTTTCACCACCACCAACCCGGTAGGTTTGCGTGCCGTCCAAACGCGCAAACTTACAGTTTCCTAAATTTACTTGACCGGGAATCGAACCCGGGACCTTTCGCGCTTCGGGCGAACGCCATTGCGCCATCGAGGCCGTCACGTCTTGGGTGTGGGACTGGGTGTTCTGGGTTGACGCCCCCAGTTAATTATCGTCACCTGGTACTCATAGTACAGGGGTTGCCCTAGTATGAGACCAGCCGGGCTAACATGCGCACCACGAGATAATTTGTCGACACTCGTATTTTGTCGGCGCAAGTTGCGTCTCGCTCACCTGACTGAGCGTTGAGCGGGATAGCAGGATGCGTTCTCGCGAACGAGAGTCGACAAAATTTTGTCGTGGTGCGCATGTTAGGTTTACAAAAGAAAAGTATTATATGAATATATTTGTTACCCACTGTTGGTTCTGATATCTGTAACACAGGTGCTTGAGCTACCTATCTCAGAGTCAGATCAAGTATGTGATGTAGTGAAATATATTATAAAAAAAAAATCCATTTCCCCTCTTCCAGACTACCTACCGCTGAGCGGCGGCGCCTCCACATCCTCGTATAGGCCGCCTAAGCGCTCCGCCTGCTCGGGCGGCGGCTGCGGCCGGTAGGCCTCGCCTCGTGGTAAAGGGATCCGGGGGGAAGGGGATAAAAGGTTGGCAGCGCACTTGTAACTCCACTGGTGTTGCAAGTGTCCATGAGCGGCGGCAATTGCTTACTATCCGGTGATCCGCCTGCTCGTCTGCTACCTATCACATAAAAAAAAAAACTAGACATAAGGGGAAGGGGGGAGGGGAGTTAAGGCTCGGAGCAAAGGCGGCGCAGAGCAAGGAGTTAGGTGGCAGTTCGTTAGAGGGTGAAAAGATTTTGTTGCCATTTGGGTGTCTATGAGCGGCGGCAATCGCATCAGCTTACCAACAGGTGATCCGTCTGCTTGTCTGCCACCTATGACTTGAAATAACAAATATTGTAATTACTCATTCTTTTTAATCTTTTATTTATGAGGTTAGCTAACGTAATTTTATGCCATCGCGATAAGAACTAACTTTTTAAATACCCAAATAAACTTCTGCAACTCCTAAACTAATGGAAACTAATATTTATCGCAATTAGTCTAATCTAAAAAAAATTGGGATTGGGAATACGATTTTGCAAATGAATCCGCTAGATGGCGTACTGTTGGACTGAGGTCCAACTTCAACGTCATTGGTTGTTTAGTGACATTTTGACATCTCACATCAAAAATAACTATTTACCTCGAGATGTAGGAAGTCCTTTTTCTGTGTACTTATTATTATTTTGTGACAAAATTTGAGATCTGTAAAACCATTTGGTTTGACCAAACTCTGATTTTTAATTATGTAGAGTAAACTGACAGATGTCAATGTGTCATCCCCATACATTATCACTCAATTTGACACATGCAAAATGTCAAAACGTATAGAAACTTGAGATTTGCATCTGTCATTTTACTCTACTTAATTAAAAATCAGAGTTTAGTCGCCTTTTTTTGTACTCAATTCCTGGTATAAGTGGAAGTGGTAAAGTGGTTTTGAAAATAAAATAATAAGTAATAATATTAAAAGATGTTTGATTTTCCTTCAATCATATAAACCCTAGTGTCCCTAGTTATAATCTGTCAATAAAGTCATGAAATGTATTCTTGCGGTCTAGTATTGTGTTCTGGGTTGACGCCCCCAGATTACTATAACCAATGGGGCTGCCATACTCTATGACGTAAGCGGCAGTGGCGCCATCAATTAATTCATGACTTTCTTGATGCATTAAAGAACTGTAGCACTACCATGAGTTTGAAATACTATCCTCGCTATCGAAAACTATCGCATTGTTTTCTTCATTGTGATGCATTTGAAAGAGTCAGAACAACAGTTTACGTTATGTCAGTTTTAGATGTCAACTCATGGTAGCGCTACTGACCCCTGTCGCGTGAGCGCGTTAAGTGCAAAGGTTAAGTAACGCTGAAAATGAAGACTCCATTCGAAAAAGGACGCTCTTTAGCGTTGTCGATGCTTAAAACTGCCCTTTATTAACATAAAACACCGTGGATGCAATGCAGTAGTCGCCATGTTGGTACGTCATCTTGCTGTGTAAACAAATGTGACAGCTGTTAGTCAACTGTCAGTAAGCCAATCAGGATTGTCTGTCAGGATTTGTTTACGCAGCAAGGTGACGTCACGGTCATAGAAAAATATGGCGTTCTGAATTTATCGTCATAACCTCGCATTTTACGCTAACTGCCCTAAAGTTAGCTATATAATAAAAAACATTTTTAGTGGTTTATTAGCAACTAATGGGACTTCGTTTCGGGATAGTAGTTCCCCTGTTTGCCAATAGATGGCGCTGGGCGTTGATTACAACGCGCTATTGTTTTGCCTTTTCGGCTTGTATGTATGGTTTGTCGATGTTAATAGAATTTATCTCATAAATGGTAGGTTATTTAATGGTAGGTAGGGAGTGAAGAAACGCACCGGGGAAAGAGCCCTTAGCAAGTACCTGATGAGCGTCTCCCAAGATTCGGTCCGTATGCAGAGACGGTAGGAGGACCATGGGCTGGTGGAGGGACCTGTGTTTAAAAAAAAAAGGTAGGTATTGATGATAAATGAATTAATGATGATGTTGAAACCTATCGACGTGCTGAGTTTATGGAATGTTGTATGAATGAATTCTGGTTATGAGCACCGAATATGGTCCATATTATATTGCTGCCCCTAAAATCTGAGGCTCTTGACTTCAGACTAGTCAGGATGGTAAAAACTGGCTGAATAGCCAACATTTCTGCCATGGCCCATCCCAGTGACGGGATTTACCACTCAGTTATTTTACTAAACCAATGTTTCCCAAACTTTGTTATGCCATGGCCCGGTAATCTACACACTGACCTTTCGTGACCCACTAAGTACTTTCAAACTCAAGCTGGTTCCATTATGGTTAAATAATACACATTATTAATAGTAGAATTGTTTATTAGTAGGTACATTATAATGTTTTGGCATAGAAGTCACTATTTAGTTAGTGTGGAGTATGCAGCTGTTTCTTATTTTTTACTAAAGAATCCAAGTTACTTATGTTGTTAAAATAAGGCGAAAATGTCGCGACCCGGTCATTTTGTTTTGATGACCCGGCACCGGGTCGCGACCCGGCATTTGGGAAAGGCTGTACTAAACAAATAAACCTTATTTAAGCGTTATACTTACTCTGCGGTCAAACTTAGAGTAAACACTATAAGGCCTAACTCTCAACTGAACAATAGGCAGTTTTGTTACTTGGCCGAACAATGCTTATCTTGGGCCGCTTTCTGATACGAACCGCAACTATTGAAAGGGCGAGAAACTAGATTTATCCTTAGCTACTCGACTATTGCTAGTGATGTGAGTAACAGTAGCGCTACCATGAGTTGCCATCTAAAACTTACTTACTTACTTACTACGCTGGCTCAGCGACCCGAAGTGGATCTTGCCCTCCGACACGAGAATTCGCCACTCCGCTCTATTCTCAGCCATTTTTTGCCAAAACTGACATAACGTAAACTATTGCTCTGTCTCTTTCAAATGCATCACAATGAAAGAGACAAAGCGATAGTTTTCGATAGCGAGGATAGTATTTCAAACTCATGGTAGTGCTACAGAACTCTAAAGAGTTAAAAGGTACTCTAGTGACTCTAAATACCAACCACATCATTTACATGGATTCTAAGGCAGAAGGCGCTAATTTGACTGTTTCATCATCATCATCATTACAGCCAATAGACGTCCACTGCTGGACGACCCGTTTAGCGCAATGGTTTGAACGCCGGTTGAGACGTAAGGGTTGCGGGTTCGATTCCCGCACCAACACAAATGTTTGTTGATAAAACAGATATTTGTGTTGGGTCTGGGTGTTTGTGGTTCCTTCGTTATTTCTGGTTTCCATAGTACAAGGGAAAACCTTAGTTTGGGACCAGGACGATGTATGTGATGTTGTCTCAATTTATTAATTTATTTATTTACATACTTCTGTTACTTTCTGATCTGTGTGGAGAACTTTGGGGGAGGCCCCAAAGTTCTCCACACAGATCGGTCCTGTGCCACCCGCATCCAATGGGCTTCCGCGACCTTCACCAGATCGTCAGTCCACCTGGTGGGAGGCCTGCCACGGCTGCGGCCTCCTGCACGTGGCCTCCACTCAAGGACCTTTCCACCCCAACGGCCGTCTGTTCTCCTCGCAATGTGCCCTGCCCATTGCCACTTCAGCCACGCAATTCTTTGGGCTATATCCGGGAAGCTACGCAGCATATTTTCGGCTCATTTACCACAGTGTCTGAAGACGAAAGTCTTAAATGCGTGTGTATTGCCAGTGATACAGAACTGAAACGTGGCCGCTTACAATGGGCCACTTAAGAAGGCTCAAAGTCACTCAGAAGGCAATGGAGAGGGCTATGCTCGGAATCTCCTTGCGTGATCGTGTCAGAAATGATGAGGTCCGCAGGAGATCTAAGACTGTTTCATACTAGATTCAAATTCTCCTATGATCCTCTACTTACATCGCGAAAGCAAAGTTCGCATGTCTACTCGGAATACAACCTACGACAAACCAAGAAGGGATATCGGACCTTGGTCCCCGAGCCAGCACCACCCGGCTCGGCGGAAACTCTTTCCTATTCATGGGGAACATTCCATTACCCCATTCTTTTTTTTATTACTAGAGGTGGCAAACAAGCAAGCGGGTCACCTGCTGGTAAGTAATCACCGCTGCCTTGCGAGATCAGAGAGTTCGCTGTGCGTTGCCGGGCCCGGCTTTTAAAGAAGGAGTAGGTACGTTCTTCTCTTGAAGGTCCCTAAGTTACCTATCATCGTCATCATCATCATCAGCCTGTTGCAGTCCACTGCTGGACATAGGCCTCTCCAAATGCTCGCCACTTTGATCGATCTTCGGCTACTCGCATCCAGCTCCAGCCAGCCCTCTTGCGCAGATCGTCACTACTCTATCTGGCCTGAGGTCGTCCTACACTACGTTTACCGAGACGCGGTCTCCACTCCAGAACTCGTTTACCCCAACGGTTGTCAGTTCTGCGGCAGATATGGCCAGCCCACTGCCACTTCAGCTTGCTAATCCTACCTATAATTGCTAAGTTACCTATAGCCGTCAGGAAATACTACTTACTAAGATGGAGGTCGTTGCCCTGTGGGACACTATTAGGCTGATACTTTACTTTTTAACTTATTACTAGTGGCCCGCCCTCACTTCGCTTCGGGACCGTAATTCAGAAATGAACTAATAGATGACGCTGTGTCCAATTACATCGCGCAAGCGTTTCGTGTTTTCGGTTTACCTATAAGCCTTGTCGTTGTCTATAGAAGTTATCGCTTTATAAATAGTATAGAATATAGATTATCACAGCTCTAGCCATGGCGTCCGCTACAGTTTCCCCACCGGGTCTGAACGCTTTCCAGCTAATCGCGCGGAACGTTGCGCCAGCGACGCCAGAAAACGAATTACCAGACCAGTTGCTGCAACCGACTGTGGAAGGTTGCAAGTTATCTTAGCGGTTTGATGAAATAAGAATCCTTACTAATATCTATCCATACTTACTTACTGTAATATTATAAATGCGAAAGTAACTCTGTCTGTCTGCTACTCTTTCACGCCAAAACTACTCAATGGATTTAAATGAAATTTGGTATACAGATAATCTAGACCAGCGGTCGTCCATACTTTACTCTTCAAGGGCCACATATCAACATGAACATCAGGGCCCGGGCCGCAGTATATGCGTACTAAACTGATTTCTGATAAATACGAATATGTAGTTGACTAGTAATATTAAATAAATCAACTATATCGCGGGCCACACAAATAACGTCGGCGGGCCGCATGCGGCCCGCGGGCCGCAGTTTGACGACCACGGATCTAGACCCTGAGAAAGGCATAGGCTACTTTTATTGCGAAAAGGGGGTTGTAAGGGGTTGAAAGGGGGGGTAAAAAGTTACTTTTCCACGCTGACGGAGTCGCGGGCGGCCGCTAGTACTATTTATAAAGCGGAAACTTCTAAAGAACAACGACAAGGCCTTTTTTTGTGATAGGTAGCAGACGAGCATGCGGATCACCTGATGGTAAGCAATTGCCGCCGCCCATGGACACTTGCAACACCAGTGGCGTTACAAGTGCGCTGCCAACCTTTTATCCCCTTCCCCCCCGGGTGGGCCTCCGGTACCCTCACTGCTCGGCGAAACACAGCACAGGGGCTGCTTCACGCCGGTTTTCTGTGAGGCAGTGGTATCACTCCGGTCGAGCCGGCCCATTCATGCCGAAGCGTGGCTCTCCCACAGTTGCTGAAAGGCCAGCAACGCATCCGCACTAATTGTTACAATACCTAAAACTTCCTTAAAAATAACCAATCTACCATCTTCAGCTTCGATCTAACAAAAGCACAACCTATAAGTACAGTTACGCCGCTCAGCTGGAACCTCCAAAGGTAGCCATATCTTACGCACATTCGATCACACTTGACCAGCATACTGAGACCCCTCAAAGCTCATTATAAGCGCCTCTTCCATTCATCTCCGCAGGGCAGCCGCGCGGGCGGAGGTCTGGCTGGCTGGTTGGTGGCGGCCATTTTATTTTATTTTTGAGTTTTGATTTTGTTGGAGGTTAGTGGTACAGAGAATTGGATCAACTGTGATTGGACTTCTTGATGTAAAATATTAAGGTACACTAGAGGTCCGCCGTCACTTCGTAGGTACGCTCTTTCTTATCTCAAACACATTTAGCTACAATATTCTTCACTAAGTACACGGGCCTATGCGAATGAAACTAGCGCCGCCAACCTATTTACACTGATTGTGGCGAAAATACGATATTTTTGAAGAAAATATAACATTACAGACTTAGATCTAAGTAAATTGGATTTTTCAAGATGCAATACAATATTTCTAACAGGCGAAAAGTAAACAATAATGTTAATTATTGCTAAAAACGGCCACATTATTGTTAGCAAAAATACCATATTTTCGCCACAATCAGTGTAAATAGATTGGCGGCGCTAGTTTCATTCGTATAGCCCCTTAACTCAAATACATTTAGCTACAATATTCCCTAAGTACTTAATACAGAGTGTAAAATAGCAGTGAGCATTGACATCTCTTTAACCACGTATTCTACCAACCATTCTGAACAATTTAATTCTACGACTTTTGGAAATTCATCAAAAAAGTTCCACTTCCCATTCAAAATGGACAAGTCACGTGATCAAAGTATGAAAATATCAAAATACCTACCTAGTAGTATAGCTGGAGGCACGAAAGTATAGCGATGACCGTTATTTTGCGCACTTGTAAAAAAGAAGACTTTCTATCAAAATTGGTTTCTGCGCACTCAAGGTCATAACTACACTTTCTTGCCTCGGACACTACATAGTTATTCAGAATAGTAGAAATGAACCAATAGATGGCGCTGTTTCCAATTACATCGCGCAAGCGTTTCGTGTTTTTGGTTTACCTATAAGCCTTGCCGTTGTCTATAGATAGAAGTTACCTCTTTATAAAAAGTATAGAAGATAGAAGATGATTGGCAGAAAACGTGGTTAAAGGGATGTAAATGTTTACAGATACACCCTGTATAAGTATAGGTACCTACTGTAAGGCTCCCATCGCATATTTCTTTCCTGTCATCATGATAATGGTGTTTCTTTCTCTCATGAGGCAAGGTTTCGGGCCGACAGATCGAACGATCGCCAAAGGAAACATATTTAGATAAATAAGGTCATACGCTCGACGGACGCGTAATTCGTACTACTTAGGTATATCTATACTATTTATAAAGAGATAACTTCTATAGACAACGAAAAGGCTTATAGGTAAACCGAAAACACGAAACGCTTGCGCGATGTAATTGAGCACAGCGCCATCTATTGGTTCATTTCTGAATTACGTTCCCGAAGCGAAGTGAGGGCGGGCCACTAGTAAATAAATAAATAAATTTCACACAACATCTCATACATTGACCTGACTCCGTACTAAGTAGCTTAAGCACTTGTGTTACAGATATCAGACAACAGAGGAAACACAAATTTATTATACCCAGACACTGAACAAACACAAACGTTCATAACACGAATGTTTATCTTTTTTTTTAACTGTGGGAGAGCCACGCTTCGGCATGAATGGGCCGGCTCGACCGGAGTTATACTACTGCCTCACAGAAAACCGGCGTAAAGCAGCCCCTGTGCTGTGTATCGCCGAGTGAGTGAGTTATCACATAAAAAAAAAGGATCGAACCCACCGACCTTTGGTGCGTGAGGCAGGGTGACTATCAAATGCGCCATTCGGCCAGTCAAATAGTTAAGTGGATTTTTTAAATATTTTTTTACAATTTAAACAAATTAAAGTAAAATCTCTCGGGTGACCATACGCTCCCGATTAACAGGACACTCGGGACTCCGGAATTAAGACCGGAAGTGAAATCGGCAAAACATTTTTTGTTAAAATCTGAGTTACATTAAAATAGTGGTTTTACTACTCATAGTGACAGCTAATTTGAGTTATAATGATGGGACAAAAAACGCAAGGTTAAAATCCTACAACGTGTATGCTTGTACCTACTACAGTTTTTCATCAATATTTAAGGTTTTTTGTCTTCTGTGTTATTCGTACATATTTTTTATGTACCTAGTGTTCGGTTGACTGCCTCGATGGTGTAGCGAGTGGTATACTGCGACAGGTGTGCTTGGGGTCCCGGGTTCGATGCCCGGGGTCTGGTCAAAATGGGGAAGTTATTCCTGCTAAAATTGGTAGCGTAAACTTGGGAGTTTGGCGAACTACACCTACAGTTTAAAGCAATAAAATATCTGATTCTGAACTGAAACTCGTGGATCTGGAAGCATGTAAATTAAGGGATAGATAAGATCAGATAGAATATAACATTATTTACCGTATTACACATTGTAAAAGGTAAATAATTTATAAAAGTTTGTTATTTTAACTTGAAGCTCTAAGATTAAATATTTATGTGATTTTAGTATTAGTACTATTATGTTTAACAGCCTAAAACAGACCCGCCTAGTTCAGGCATTCGTAGGTATTTATTTTTGACCATATTAAGTTTAAATAGGTATATTGTTCGTACTTTTAAGTTTGTATGCTATTAGCTTTTTAGAAGAATATTGTGAATGCTTGTAAAGTCATTTTTATATTATATCTCCTAATAGTTAAGTGCTACCTACATAGATGTAGCTATGTATGTCAAGCTGTAAACATTCCTACTACATAAATATAATATTTTCCAGCATTTATAAAATGTTTCCCTGTCTACGCCGCCGTCGTTCAAATGACTTAAACACACAAGGTCTATTTTTATGTGACGGGTGACATACGAGCAGATGGATCACCTGATGTTAAGCTATTGCCGCCACCCAACTTAACCCATACTTTACTTTGGCCTTTACTTTAGAATCTTTACTTGAGTAAGTAATAATTACATACGTAAATGCATTATGGGCGGCGGCTATCGCTCACCATCACGTGATCTGTCTGCTTGTCTGCACCCTATGTCATAAAAAACACAAATGTACATAATTGAATATACCCAGTAGCAAAAACGGTCATTAAAAATTACAATAATTATGTTAAAGCGAAACGCTGAACATTAATTTTAAAGCCGTCCTTAATTCAGTTCCAGAGAGTCCAATTCTAAGTCAAGAACTAGGATTTCCGTCAATAAAACATACGTTCAACGAAAACGAATTAAGTCTGTTTTATTTAGGTTTTCGTTACCTAAACACGGAGCGGAATTAATGAATAAAGAATTATGTTGTGTTACGGCTTGGAACAAATTCTTTGTGTCGTAGGTTAGGGACCACACGTCAGGTGCAAACTAGATTTGAGGATAGTGCCAATACGTCACCGAGCAACAAAGGAGAGCTATTAAAATATAACAAGTGAACACAATCCTGAGTCTTAGCCGAGCGGAGCGAAGCCCTACGTCGGGGGCTGTATGTACTGCTGGCCTATTACCCTTCCATACAAAACCAGCTGGCGAACATCCACCCTCTCCGTCTAAAGCTACAAGTGTGACAGAGAGGGTGCGCGCGCGTCGCGAAGGCTGACGTCACGGGGAGGGGGCGCGGGGCTCCGCGACGCGAGCCGGCAGTGTCCGGCCGACTGCCACACCGCGCGGACGGGGCAACGATGAACGCGCGGTGAAAACACAATCGCGAAAATGTTGTTCGAGAGTCCCAACGCTAAACTGTTCCCTGCCTTCAATATTCCTCCGCCCGTGAGACTCAGGTGAGCGGAGAGTGCCAGTGTTGTGTGTTGGTCTTTGCACCGAGCGGCGGACGCCGACGCTCCGCGGCGAACGAATGAAACGTCAATACAAGATCGCTCCATTTTTTGTTCCAATTATTATAGTCGGAGTCCAAGACTCCATGCGCGGTTTGGGCTAAAGGGTTCGTGTGATAGTGCACGCGTAACCTTTTCGCGAAAACAATCGATAAACGGCGAGACGTACGTTTTGTTTTCCACAAAACGCGCCGAGCGGGTTTCACCGTTCTCGGCGAATCGAAACTTGAAGTGGCATCTCGTTTTCCAGCGCTGAAATTGACGATTGCTCTGACGATGATTTCCGTGGAATTCGAGTCAGCAATCTACCAAACCTATTACTAAACTCTAACGGATATTTCGGAACTGATTTCAGTCCCAATTTTAATTGCAAAGTGGTTGGGAGACAAAGTGACACCAAAATTCGCGAATATACCAACTCAGGACAGTAAACGACAAAAACGTTGTTTTAGCGTGCAAGAGACACATTCATCCGTCCGTATACGGGACAGAAAGGGACGACAGCATTCAATAGCAATTTTTCTGTTATTAAACCTTCAGTGTCGTCATATATTTTGATTTGAGTTTGACGAACGTGCGTTTCGAACGAAAATAGATCTGGAGTTCGGAGATTTTAATTGGATATTTTTTGCTCGCACCACAAACCGAAGTGCTTCAGCTAAGTGTACTACAAATATACATAATCTATCACACACACTAGAACATCGTCTATTAGTGCAGCTAAAAAACTATTGAGCAAAGTTATATTATAAGATATTCCAAGCCTACTTCATCTAAAGGTACGCATGGTATAAAATCTTTCTTTGTTTTGATCTTATACGCGTGGACTTATTCAACAATTCATGAGAAGTGAGAAGGTATTGTCCTGTTCCTATACATTCAGTCAGTCAGATAAATAGATATTCTTTGCACAAAAACTAAATACAGGAATGGTATATAACAACAACACCAGTACAATAAGAATTTACTCTTTCTTAAAAACAATATGTAATGGAAATGATATAAATGAGATTAATTTCTAGCAAAATTTTAACAATGTTTAAACCATCGAATAAGATTATCATGAAACAAGGGTAAAATTACAACACTGGACTTAATACTGAATCAAACATCTGAGCACGTTTGAATAAACTGTATTTGTTGCTACTACAGATCAAGTCCTGCTTGATAGGACCATGATAAAATAATTTACAGGGCTTCCATCAATGATTCTATGAAACATAAATATTTATAATTTTGGACATTTCAACACGTTCCAAATATTAGATACTACAGACAGACATATTGGGCTCCAGACAAGCACATAAAAAAGAGCAAACATAATTTGAAAAATACAGATAAAAGAAACAATATTAATGAAAAAACACATAAGGGTAGGTATTATGATTTAGTACCTGTGGTAGTACCATCAACACAATACTACCAGTAGATTAAGGTGCGATTCGACCAATCTTTATCCGACAGTAAATCCATGGTATAAAGCTGTCATTCCATACGAATCTGCCCGCTATTACCATAGATTTATCCTAGAGTGAAGATTGGTCAAATCGAGCCTTACACATGAGCTATAATTTAGTCTCTGTAGCTTTTATGATAATTTTTCTTCAGTATCATCAGCAATGCTAAAGCATTTAGAGCTGTCAGAACGAACCTGTATTTCACAACGTCCTTCGATATTGCTTACAAAGTAATAAACAAACATGAAACATGATCCGAGTATTATGTTTTTGTCACAACTTCCAACGATTGTCAGTATTATTATTGATTGAAATTCTTATTGGCTTGACAAGACAGGTGTTTTAATATTTATTGTTCTTATTGTCATCCTATTCATTTAGAATTTGCTTTTTCTATGCTAAATAATTAAGTCAATTGGTTTCTACTTTCTACTATTTATGTATTCCAATAAAATCTTAGTAAGAATATTTCAGATATAAGAATTTCTCGTAAAAACATTGCAAGTGAAAAATGAAACACATTTTGTAAAACCTTATAATGTTGTGCACTATATTTGCAATAAAAAATGTGTATGGATTTAATTGGACTTTTGATTTTGAAATCTGGCTCAAAGGACCATCATTCCAATAGCTACAAACCATTTTAAGGCAGGATAACTCTTTTTACAAGTTATTTTCCTTGGGTCAATAGACATTGGTGTCTATTGACCTGAGAGTGGTTCTTTTTTCCTGATTCTTCATGTCTATTGAGTCATAAAAGTTGTAGCAATATTGCTAGCAACAATAACATTTCAGAAACATAATATCAACAACAAATAAGTTTTTCATTTCAACAATACAAAATGTTGTCCAGTAACAACTGTAATTTCGTTTTGATTTTGTTTTGCAAAACAGCACTGTGATATAACAACTGAGCATTGAATTGGCCAAGATAAATTTTAGAAATACTTACTGCTTATGATTTGTACCTACTCACTTTGGTAATACTAACATTTAGGTTATTATTATAAGAATACTTACATTTAGTTTTGTTTTGTAAATATACTACTCAAAAATATCTGAAGGTAAAATCTAAATGATCTTTTCATAAAATAGGAAAAAAAATCTTTTGACATAAAAGCATTCAGACATTTCATACTTTTATATAAAAAGGATAGGAGGAGGTAATTTTTGTTTCCCATTTCCAGAAAAAAAATCTTGGACTTTATCCAAGATTTTGGAAAAAATCTTGAATAAAGTACTTAACTACCTAATTTCGTATGTTTGGTGCTTACTAAATCTTCTTGGCCTTCCTTCTCCCCTTTTTCCTTCCACTTTCCCTTCCAATATCGTTTTAAGGAACATGCCATGACGTATTACGAGTAGGTGTCCACACGTTTCCCTTCTATTTTCACTGATTAGAATTAAATATCTTTCTTCACTACCATTTCCAACACTTCCTTCGTTTTCCTCTAAACTGAATGAAGAATTTTCATCGTTCGCGGAACATTTCGCGAATTGATTGTACGAAGCTACATACTAGCGGGTATCGATGCAACTCGTTCTCGGAAGGGGCATGTCGCAGCCGCAGCCGTAAACACCGCTTCCTGTTGCTCGGGATATTCTTGTTGCTTCGCCCAGGAGAGACCAACCTTTTCAAATAATAGATAGATGGACAGATATATAGATAGTCGTTACTTTTTTGTAAAATAAACCAAAGCTAATTTGTTTAACTGTAGTCACTAGATACGTTGATACAGGTCTGTTAGCCTAGTGGAGTGTCTATACCTAGTCACTAAGAAATTTAATGCTTTAATCAATAAATTTATTCTTAGGTATTCTTTTTCTAGAAATACAGGGTGTCTGAACATTTTAATTTCCTTAACCACGTCTTCTAACTAACCATTTTCAAACACTTAAGTTTTATGTTTTTTGAAAATTCGCATAATAAATTTCATAAATAACGTCAGTTACGTGACTTGGTCATTTTGTATGGGGAGTCAAAAAAATCTGAACGAACTTTCGTAAACGAAAAGTCGTAAAGAAAATGCTATCCAGAATGGGTGGTAGGAAGGGATGTAAATATCGATACATCGTCGACATTCAAATCTGATTAAAACACCTGATTATAGTAATATTGCCTACAATAGGAAAACATTGACCAAATTATGCCAACCCTGATAACAGTAAAATACATTTCGTTTATTATAAGATAAAATTAAATAGGCATTAGTACAAATACCTACTCTGTTACAATTTAGAGCGAATAAAGTTTTACGATTTATTTCAAATAAGGCACTAAAATACCTCATAAATACCGATCAAGATTTTTTTTCTCGTATGCCGCGTATGGCACGTGTGACATTGAAATATTAGAAATTAACTAAATTAAATTAATTAACTATTAAATTAAATTAATTAAATTATTAAAAAAAAAAAATAACAATAAAAAATGCCTTTGGTTGACAACACCTGCTCTAGGACGTGCTCAGACACGATCTATAGATAACAAACGTAGAGATGACTGCGTAGAGAAGCGGAGACAAGAATGTATCTTGAGTTTAACCGTGGGAGAGCAACGCTTCGGCAATAATGGGCCGGCTCGACCGGAGTAATACTACAACCTTACAGAAGACCGGCGTAAAGCAGCGCCTGCGCTGTTTTGCCGAGTGAGTGAAGTACCGGAGGCCAAATTGGGGGAGAAAGGTTAAAGGCTGGCAGTGCGCTTTTGAATGTACTGGTTTTATGGGTATCTATGGGCGACGGCCATCGTTCATCATCAAGTGATCCGTCTGCTCGTCTGCCATCTATCACAAAAAACAGCTACAGTTGCTACCGAACAAAATGGCGTACTTTGTCGTCGGAGGCCAAGACCCACCTTGGATCGCCAAGCCAGCGTAGTAAGTTAAGTTGCCATGACAATCGAATGAGCATTTTTTACCAAAGTAAGTAAATTATTTGTAAATACGGTTTAAGTTTTTTACTTCAGTGTTCTAGTTGATGGATCAAGAAATAGCGGTTTAGTCGAACGTTGAGTCACAATTGATAAATGAATCGTTTTTTTGTAATCTGAAAACCTGTGGATTGAGTAATTGTGAAATGTTCACAAAAGATTACTTAGTTTGCGATTGAATAAAAAGTAGCAGAGTTTAAGAAATGATTAAGGTGTTTCGGTAGCTTTGCAATTCAAATATTGGTTAGAGATAAGTTGACTGCCTCTGTGGCTGCAGTGGGTAGTGGGTCGCAATTTAAAGTCACGTCCCGGGTTCGTTCCCCGAAAAAATTGTACCTGAGTTTCAGAAATTCTCAGTGTCAGCTCGAAGTCTGGAAGTTGTCGGTCTTATACCACCGTGCATTGTTGGTCCTGCGCCCGATTTCTCGTCAGTCTTGTCACACTGGTGTCCCATCGAATTAAGAGGGTAAGGGAATAGAGAGTGCACCTGTGTTTGCACACACACTTGAGCATAATGTATCCTGCCTTGGTTGATCGTTAAGATCGGCTGCCGAATATACGAGTAGGTTGGACGATATTATGATTTCATTGATGTTTGACAAAATCGATCCGATGGATTGCTGATGCATTGCCGCCGCACTGTTCAGCATTAGTGGAACAGACATGGAATATGTGCTTGAGAGAACCGACTCAATGTACTGCCTAGCGCGTAGGTACCTTTCAACAGCAAGGTGAGGTTGAGTCGACCGCTGTCAATTTATTTTGTGTAATAACATTGAAACAACAAGTATTCAATAGTTTTGAACCTTCGCCCGCTGATGCGCCGTCTCGTTGGAAACCATTATGGCTGTTCTAAAAATAGATCGAACCGACATCAATTACTGGAGCCCACAAATGAACAAGCGGAGACCGAAAAATAATGTATTTTAATTTGGGGCACGGATGATCATTCACACGACTGCCAAAAAAGAGTATTTTGTAGTAAGCCTCCCGTGTATTTTTTCGTTTTTCACCGTAAATTCCTTTCTATCACCAAAACTTAACTATATTTTTGGGGCCTGCCAGTGACCCAACACTTACGCGATAAAATTAACGCCTAGCGCCATCTATTGGTACAATGTGCAACTAAAGACTCAAAACGAAGTAATGGCCAACTTTTTATTATAATATTACATCTCAGTGTTTTAAATTTTGTACACCTGCCACTGGGTTTTTTTTAATCTATAAACATTAAAAGCAGAAACATACAAAACTTTTATTAGGCGTTCATTCATACAACACCATTTATTTTAATTTTATTGATATATTATGTAAACTGTGTGTTGATAATGTTATTTGCCTACATATGAATGAAATTAAGCAATAATTTATGATAATTATACGATAGTAGAGTAACGGTATCGGTTGTATAGTATGGCCGAAAAAAGATCATGTGTGTTTATAGACTGACCATATTTGGCCCGTGTCAAAAATCGGAACTATATCGTTCACAGAATAGTGTGAATAGGCTACTTCTGGATAAGCCCGCTCTATCATAGGCTTCCTCTCAACTCTACGATTCAGTATGAAACCAAGGGCAAGCATATTTTCACTGTAGATGAGTATATAGAAATGATGAGAGTTAAAGAGCCGGATTCGAAACATAGCAAAGAGTCTCCCTCTTGAGCCGCGGCTTAAATAAAGTTTAAAACGACAAGTTAAATTTTAGGAGCCAAACACCTTCATCATATTCACCTGCCATTTCCGGCTTCACTCTGTCGCTTAGAGCCCGGAAGTTTAGACTCTGGTCTAAGATTTGCTATGCCTAAGCGACGCACGTCTGGTCGCAAACGTTACATCAGAAAACCAAACCATCTAGATTCTATTAGTACTATTTATATTCTTCTATTAGTAATGAATCACTATCTTAAACTAAATATCAGTGCGTATTTCTAGGAAAATATTTAGCAAGACGTTAGGGGTTTTCCCTGTGGCCTAGAATACCAAAATAGATTTGCATTATCTTTAACAGATTGGCATAAATATTATGATTGACGTTTCTTTGTGTAATAGTTAAAAAAACAATAAATTTACTAATTGCACGTTAAAACTGAGTAGTCAGTGTAAAGCTTTTGGGGTATAGAGGCATTTTTTGAGTACGCACAAATAGTCCGGTAGTGTCCTGATTAATCCTAAGAAGGATGGTGTCCCTAAACGGAAAGATTGCATTTTTAAAACCAATATAATAATAAAATAAATTTTATAGCCAACATCATCAGTGGACAGCGCAAACAATCAAAAGCGTGGTAGATAAGGCTTACATTTCATTCAAGTACACTCGCCCGCGCGGCTGACTATAAATACTCGACCGGTTTGCGCTCGGGGGATGCGCGCGCGCACGGCTCCTAGCGATCAAGTTCAAGCAATACACAACGCATACTATAGACGATGGACTGTAGGCTTCGCTGGGTTTCTGGGTTTAGATAAAATCCATACTACTTAATATTATAATGCGAAAGTACCTAACTCTGTCTGTCTGTCTGTTACTCTTTCACGCCAAAACTACTCAACGGATTTAAATGAAATTTGGTATACAGATAATCTAGACCCTGAGGAAGAACATAGGCTACTTTTTATTGCGAAAAGGGGGTTGAAAGTGGGGTAAAAAGTTACTTTTCCACGCGGATGAAGTCGCGGGCGGCCGCTAGTAATCTATACTTACTATTTATAAAGAGGTTAATCTCATAGATCATAGTAATCTCATAATGCATAGATCTGCACTGCCTTACCCCTTGTTAATTCGCTGTATTATTTCTCTACCCAAAGGTTGTCTGGAAGAGATTATGATTACGCTATTAGCGATAAGGCCGCCAATATTAAAAAGAACAAGTACCAAAGACAACGCATGTCGAAACAGCACCAAAGACAACATTAACGATTACCGCACAGCTCTGTAACAGAACGCTCTACTTTGTCTATTGTCAAACTGGTCCCTGCCCCCTCGTGCGGAGCGCGGGGGCCGATTCTGAGGCAGTGGAGAGTTTACACATTGAAAAGAAATTAAATAACTTAGTTCATTGACAACTGGGAGAAGGAATATGGCAAATTAATAAATAAATGAATGCGCCAGACAATCACACCAATCAACCTGGTCTCAAACTAGGGAAACCCCTGTACTATGAGTACCAGGTGACGATAATCTGGGGGGTCAACCCAGAACACCCAGACCCAAGACAACTTAGAAAATGTAGTTTCCTAAATTGACTTGACCGGGAATCGAACCCGGGACCTTTCGCGCTTCGGGCGCGACCTTAGCCACTTTAGCCACTGCGCCATCGAAGCCGTCAAATACGATCCGAAGAGCGAACACCATTAAGCATTTGATTGTACATAGATTATGTTTAAATTAGTAATGTTATTATACTTATTTTGACATTTAACTTACCCAAATAACATAAAATAGAAGTTTGTTAATACCTAAATACTTGTATAGGCTATTGGAAATTTTTTGCCACCCCCGAATTTCCCATCGTAGAAATCAAGTCATCGCTACTATGATGGGATTAGGCTTAATCACCACGCTTGCCTAATGCAGTGCGGTGATCATAAACCCGAGCTGTGTTCGAAAAATTCAAAACATACTTTTTACTCGATCCGGGAATCTTCTTGGTTTCGATGATGGAGGCCTTTGCCCTGCAATGGGACAGTATACTGTCACAGTATATTCAAGAAAATAAAACGAAGAAAATAATATTTGTCCTATGTTCATTAGAAAAGAACAATAGGTAGTTATGTAAATTATATTCTGCCATAGGTAACTTTTAGGAGGATGGACAGAGTTTGAACCTTCAAAACCCGCACCCCCGGCAGGCCTGTGGACTAGCCACTGCGACATCGCGGTATAGTCTGCGGCATGAAACAATAGCGATGACCTTGAGTGCGCAGAAACCAATTTTAGTAGAAAGCTCTTCTTTTTTACAAGTGCGCAAACTAACGGTCATCGCATTTTAGATGCCGCGGACTATAGTCGACTCCATATCGACCGCTTTAGAATCGCTCCTTGCGCGTGATTCGCCGCCATTGTCGGCGCACGCGCACGAAACTCGATCCGCGAACTGAAGCCACGAGGACGGGTGAGGCTGGTGGTATAAATGCATTACTTAGTCCGCTTGCACCCGACGTTGAATATTAATTCATTTATCACGCGATAGTTATTCCCACTAATTACTTAACACCCCGGCATTAAGCGCTTGATCCGATTCACACAAGGCAATTTAAATAGATAGTTCTATGTTAACGAATAATTCGAGATTAAAGTGCCAGGAATCAAGCCTTACCACTGAGTGGTCGGTTCAGGCCACGAGGACCCACGATCGCCCCTTACAGGGGCGCATCGGAATGATCAGCGATTTAGATCAGCTCGCTGACACACTGATTTCTTTCGGTACAACTAACCCTAGTGCTTAAAATCCTTGTTATAAAGTGGTAGACCACTTTCTTGGCTGACTGTACCGAAACCCAATCCAGGGCAAGGGTGGTTAAAAGGTAAACAGCGCACTTGTGACACCACTGGTGTTGCAGGTGATCCGTTGGCTCGTCTACCACATATATCAAAAAGAAACTGTAACACAAATGCTTAAGCTACTTAGTACGGAATCAGGTCATTATAATGAGGTGTTGTCTGTATAATTTAACTAGTGGCCCGCCCTCACTTCGCTTCGGGACGGTAATTCAGAAATGTACCAATAGATGGCGCTGTGTCCAATTACATCGCGCAAGCGTTTCGTGTTTTCGGTTTACCTATAAGCCTTGTCGTTGTCTATAGATAGAAGTTATCTCTTTATAAATAGTATAGATAGAAGAAGGAGACTAGTGGCCCGCCCTCACTTCGCTTCGGGACCGCAATTCAGAAATGAACCAATAGATGGCGCTGTGTCCTACTACATCGCGCAAGCGTTTCGTGTTTTCGGTTTACCTACCTATAAGCCTTGTCGTTGTCTATAGATAGAAGTTATCTCTTTATATCTAAATAGTAGGTATAGAAGATAATTTATTAATCGAGTACTGTTCCTATGCAAAACTCATCCAAGAAAGACGACTGTTGTGTGGTTATGATACACTATTTTGTTGAATAAATAGCAGACTAGTTGTACAAACGCCCTCTCGTCCTACGTACCAACTAATCATCTTAATTAAACTCCCAGCTTACATCAATTTGCTCTGGTCTTAACAAGAATTAGCAAAGACGTACACACGCCAACAGATCATCCTTGAAACTGTCAAAACCCCAATCAATTCTCGTCTTTATTTCGCAGTAATTGGGTTTATAACCAATTTATGTAACGCTGGTTTTCTGCGGGGTGTACCGTACAGATGAGTTAATTTATAAGTGACAAAATAATAAATATGGCTGATAAAATAATTAATATAATTTATAGCGTCTTCATACAGGGTATATCCATATATCTGTGAACATTTAAATCCGTTTAACCAAGTCGTCTACCAACCATTTTTAAAATCGACTGGCCGGATGGCGCATTTGGTAGTGACCCTGCCTCATGAGCCAAAGGTCGTGGGTTCGATCCCCATTCCCCACTGCTTCTTCATACCGGTACCTACTTATTCTGTGAGACCGTGGTAGGTACGTGGAGGACCGTGGTGGTATTACTCATTTCAAGCCGGCCCATCCGTGCCGAAGCGTGACTCTCTCATGGTTAAAATGCTTGAATTTTCGAATCTAAGTTTTTTTGTATGGTATAGGTAGCAGACGAGCAGGCGGATCACCTGATAGTAAGCAATTGCCGCCGCTCATGGACACTAGCAACACCAGTGGAGTTACAAGTGCGCTGCCACCTTTTATCCCCTTCACCCCCGGGTGGGCCTCCGGTACCCTCACTCACTAAGCGAAACACAGCACAGGGGCTGCTTCACGCCGGTTTTCTGTGAGGCAGTGGTATCACTCCGGTCGAGCCGGCCCATTCATGCCAAAGCGTGGCTCTCCCACAGTTAAAGAGTGTGACCTTTTTTAATTTAGGTAGGTATGTCTTAAATCGCTATAGAACTGATTGCGCCATAACTCCTGAAATATTAATCAAATTACAATATTGACTGAAAATAAAGTTGAATACTTAATCCTTATAGTATAGGATCCCGCTATACAACGACCTTCACCGAGATGCTTATTTGATGAGACGTATTTTTTATGTTATTAAATATGCCAATAAATATATCCTATATGGGTTGCCTAACAAATTTCAGTCCAGAGTATTTTTAATTAATAATTAAAAAAATTTTTTTTTTAAACATTGCACCGGTGTGATTATTTAATAAATTTGATACCAATCGAAAGTTTGAAGCCCATAGAATATGCAAACGTTAGGTTGCCTATTTTTATCCGGTCACAACCACGGGTTGCCAGGTGTAAACAGGTATATCCATACAAGCATTTTGCAACGTTCTGATTATTGAATCAATTTTAGATAAAATGAAAGATTATTTCATAAGGAACACGGTGGTATAGGGTTTGCCTGCGAAAAATCAGTCCCGAATTACGGTTGTCGAATTTTAAATAATAAAATATCGCTGCAAGTGAATGTGTGTGAGAGAGAGGTCCCAGACCAACCATCCCATGCGGTAGAAAAGGACGCAGCGTAGCAGCTGTTTAAAGCCGCCCATTTAAAGCCGCCCATTTAAAGAAGGAGAGTGCGCATGCTATTTGTGCTTGGAAATGAAAAGGATAGCGATAGACTCGTATATGCTATACATTATTTTGGAGTAGTTTGTCGCTATAGATACAAGTGAAAAAACGTGCTGCTATTTATTGTTGGAAAAAAATGGCCAAAAGTGTTTTTTATGTGATTCGGATGACGGAATAATTGATTTTGATGATGAAACTTTTGAAAACTGTGCATTAAAGTTAGCTTTTCGTAAGAAAAAAATTTTTAAATACAGTTTTATTGAGCTACCCAGTGCGTCACTCCAATTGTAGGTTATCATACCACGTGCTACAAAAAAGTGACTGTTTTGAATAAAAAATATAACGAAGAATTTCTTAAATTTATCGCTGAATATACAGTAAGTACATAATAATTGAATCTTAAAAATTATCTAAGCTAATACATTTTCTATATTTTTGTCATGTAGAAGTAATTGGTAGTAAAACTCACTTATGGTTTTTACCCGACTACGGCAAAGCAAAAGGAGGGTTATGATTTTGACAGGCTATGTATGTATGTATGTATGTATTATTTTTTTTGTAATTTACTTAAAAGTCACATAAACAATAAACATAGATAAATAATTAATTGATTAAAAAATAAAAAAAATAAATAACTATTTCTCTATATTAATAATTAAATACTCCAAAATAATGTATAGCATATACGAGTCTATCGCTATCCTTTTCATTTCCAAGCACAAATAGCATGCGCACTCTCCTTCTTTAAATGGGCGGACTTTAAACAGCTGCTACGCTGCGTCCTTTTCTACCGCATGGGATGGTTGGTCTGGGACCACTCACTCACACACATTCACTCGCAGCGATATTTTGTTATTTAAAATTCGACAACCGTAATTCGGGACTGATTTTTCGCAGGCAACCCTATACCACCGTGTTCCTTATGAAATAATCTTCATTTTATCTAAAATTGATTCAATAATCAGAACGTTGCAAAATGCTAGTATGGATTTACCTGTTTACACCTGGCAACCCGTGGTTGTGACCGGATAAAATAGGCAACCTAACGTTTGCATATTCTATGGGCTTCAAACTTTCGATTGGTATCAAATTTATTAAATAATCACACCGGTGCAATGTTTAAAAAAAAAAAATTTTAATTATTAATTAAAAATACTCTGGACTGAAATTTGTTAGGCAACCCATATAGGATATATTTATTGGCATATTTAATAACATAAAAAATACGTCTCATCAAATAAGCATCTCGGTGAAGGTCGTTGTATAGCGGGATCTTAGACTATTAGCTTTAATCATTGATTCGCTGAAAGATAGACGGTTGCTATGGCAACTGAAAATTAAATTTGCTTCGCAACGGCTGTATTTGTCTCCTTGTCTAATGAAGTCTGTCTGGTTTTCCCATTGATTTATAAATGGTGTTCCATTAAAAGGTAAAGATGGGAGATTTGGATTTTGAAATCATTAAATAAACTTCTATCTACATATAAAGAGAAAACTTCTTTAGACAACGACAAGGCTTATAGGTAAAACATGAAACGCTTGCGAGATGTAATTGGACACAGCGCCATCTATTGGCTCATTTATGAATTACGACCCCGAAGCGGAGTGAGGGCGGGCCACTAGTAGTTCATAATAATAGCTCCCAATCCTTGAAGAATCATCTTAAAGAATGACCCACCTATTTTGAAATAGGTTTTGCTATTTTACGTCTGCTTTTCCTTCGCTATAAACAAACAAATTTTCCAAACAAAAAAACAACTAAAACAAAATAAACAAAACAATTATCTAAATCTATTATGAATTTAAACAATAGCTTTTATTTTTCCAACAACAACAGAAACACTCTCTGGTAAAAATGGTCATTATAAAAGTAACGCACTTGACTATCTACTTCCGGGACAGCCGGAAGTGTCCTGGAAGTCTGCGGTTATTCGGACTCGTGGGCTCACTAATTAAAAAAATAACTGTAAACCGACATTGTCTATGTATTTTTTTTTGTTTTATTGAAAACAGCTGTTAGCCGCGACTTTGTCCGCGTGGCATAGTATCTTTGGGTAGCATTTTTAATTATTTAATAATTCCCCCCCTCTTTTACCTCCTTAAAACCCCCTTTTCGCAATAAAAAGTAACCTACGTTCTTTCTCAGGGTCTAGAACATCTGTATACCAAATTTTATTCAAATCCAAATACCTACCTACTTCTTAAACAGGACTAAACGCGACGAAAATTAATAAGTACATTCTAGCACTTACTGCTTGTGACCACGGCTGATGTAACGCAGTCGAAACGTCAAGCAGTAAGTGCTGAGAATGTACGTTTATTAATTTTCGTCGCGTTTAGTCCCGTTTATATGAAGTATTATTGTATAATGCAACGCGAAAATTTCATTCAAATCCGTTCAGTATTTTTGGCGTGAAATAGTAACAGACAGACAGACAGAGTTACTTTTGCATTTATAATATTTAGTTAGGGTTAGGATTAGTCATACTCGTATTAGTAAGGATAATATTAGTTATACTCTGATTTATAATCATCTAAAGTAAACTGACAGATGAAAATGACAAGTTTCTATGCATTTTGACATTTTGCATGTGTCAAATTGAGTGATAATGTATGGGGATGACACAATGACATCTGTCAGTTTACTTTACATGATTATGAATTAGAGTATAATTTAAGCATATATAATGTAACTCTCCTTGCTAAATAAATATCTAAAATGAAAAGAAAATCTAGCAAGCAGTTGCTATTAATAAACAAAGACAAGATCTTTCACTAGACACTTTAAAAAGTGTTAATCAACTCAATGTCGGGTGCATGAGAATTGCCCCTCAGAAAGCAATACTCGTGCATTCTGAAGTCGAATGTAGAGATTTCCTACTTTCGACCATAGAAATAACCTTTTACAATATTCTATTTGATATCCATTCTAGTTTGTCTTACAAGACGATAGATGAATACCAATCCAATAATGTATTAATAGAAAAAATCTAACTTGATTCGCGATAACATGAATTTGAATACGAGTAAGAATCAGTCTTATTTGAATTTTAAAATCATATCCATAAAATATTACCTACTCATGAATGTTACGAGTATATTCATTCAAATAACAATGTTTATCGGAAAGAACCAATAGTTTGTAGAACTCATTAAAGTTATTTTGAATATTAAAGAGCTAGACTTTTTTCTATTGATGTTCTTATAAACAAAATACAATAGTGAGGAAACATTATAAAAATGTCTATTGAGAGGATTCAATATTAATGTACAGACAGGCACACATCAGGTAAGCACAAACTGTCAAATTTCCTCAATAGATGTTCAACCTAATGTATTTGACAGTAAGATGAGAGTCGATTGAAGAAATTTGACAGTTTTATACTTACCTACGTCAGGATTAAGCACTTTGATCTCGAATTATTCGTTAACATGGAATAAATTTTACATTATCTAGAGCTATTTGGATTAGTGCTTAACAACAGGGCTAACACTCCACTGGTGTTGCATGTGTTTATGGGCGGCGGCAATTGCTTACCATGATGCTGCGCCTGCTCGTCTGCTACCTATCACATACAAAAAAAACAGGGGTGTTAAATTAGTTACTATGGGAATAGGGCCGTGGTATCATTTCGGTCAAGCCAGCCTATTATACCAAAGCGGACTTTCTTATGGCCAAAACCACGGTTCCATGTACAGCTGCAATGTCTTATCATCAGGTAATCCGTCTGCTCTCTGATATTTTATTTTATATTTCCAGTAATAATTTT
>CM026303.1:5193806-5232168 GCA_014851415.1 Cnaphalocrocis medinalis | reverse complement strand
TTTGCCTATTTATAGTCTATAATACTTGTGTTAAAAATGTAAAAAAAATATATGTTTAGGTACCAAATAGGTACTAAATAATGTATACTGAAAAAAAGCAATTGGAACTTCCCAGGTTGAAATCACAAAGTGGCCAGCCAACCTGACGTCAGAATGGCTGGCCACTTTAAAACATGTCCTATTTTGTCATTGATTAGGTACCAAATAATTAAAAATAGGTATCAAATAGTACCAACTCAGTACTAAATACTAATAATATTTTAACGCTGATCCACAACTTTGGCCAGCCATCCTGATGGACATCACTTCATGTACACGATTCTCCATGTTTTCTCCCTGCATTATTTTTTTCTGCATATGGCAATAGTGAGTAACGATTCCTATCAATGTACATTAATAGTTAGTAACGCCATCCATTCTAAGCTGCCCCACGTTTCATCCCTGGTATAGTCCGAGGCAAGAAAGTGTAGTTATGACCTTGAGTGCGCAGAAACCAATTTTGATAGAAAGTCTTCTTTTTTACAAGTGCGCAAAATAACGGTCATCGCTATACTTTCGTGCCTCCAGCTATACCCAACTTTTTAATTTCTAATAACCTTCAAAGGGTGCCAGGTGGACCTCAAAAATAGCATTGGTTGTACCTCCGACATAAGGACGATCCTAAGGATAAAAAGGGTAACTAGACGTAGCGTGGTAAATACCACACCCAAATGTCTGTTAAATCAGAGATGACTAGGGAATAGAAGATAGTAAAGCTATTTGGTTCGCAGATTCTACCTATCACTAAATTTGTGGAAAATATCATTATTGATGCCTTATTGAAAAGGTATCAATAGTGTGATTTATTATAAATTATATACCATAAACTATATTAACAGTATAACTAGGTATTATAATGAAATAAATATCTTATGTGGAAAGAAATATTAGTTCAATTCAGTCTTCATTCTTGCATAATTGCAGTTTTAATAAATCATTGATAAAATCAACGCCAAGGCGATTGGTAATTATTTAACGTGATACTTATACTCTGATTCATAATCATATAAAGTAAACTAACAGATGAAACGACAAGTTTCTATGCATTTTGACATTTTGCATGTGTCAAATTGAGTGATAATGTATGGGTATGACACATTGACATCTGACAGTTTATTTTACATGATTATGAATCAGAGTAGGTATGTTATTTAAATGACAATCTGACAAACAAAACAACCAATTCTGTTGAAGTTGGACCTCATTCTAGTGTTTCAGAACTATCAATAGCTTTTCTAATTGATCTAATGTTACAAACAATAATATAGATACTTCACATCCTGCGATACCATCCATAGACTATTGATACTATTCATTTTACTTTTACTTGGACTATCAAACAACACCTTATTCCAACAGTACATCATTTAGGAGTCACAAGCCTTTATTAAATATTTGCAGTCTTTATCCTTACATAATATTAATAATTGAGTTTTAATCATTGCGTAGATCATTCTCTTTAGCGAGAAGACTGCATCTTTTTTAACCTTAACTTTAATATTTGTATTTCTACCTTATATTTATTCAGGTCCATCCTATTTTTGTTAATAATAAACTTGTTTTGTAGTTGTATGTTTCGAAGCTTCGTTCTTAAATACTGCTCCCTGAGGCTTTCCGTTTGTTTAGGTTTCACTCGTGCTGAAAAAACGGTATCATATAAAATCAAATTTAAATTTTAAGAGCATAATAATTTGGCTAACCTGAGGGGATTACAAGAAAAAGGAATTTTATTAATAATCGAATTTTGCGCATTGTTTTGTATGGATGTGTCAGGTATATGTCTCATTCGTTACGTGGCGTTTCGTTGTTTGTTTGTGGTTCGTCGAGTTAGTGAGGGCACCGGAGGCCCGATTGGCGGGAAAGGGGGTTAAAGGTTGGCAGCGCACTTGCGTTGCACATGTCTATGGGCGGCGGACATCGCTTACTGTCAGGTGATTCGTCTGCTCGTCTGCCAATCATATAAAAAAAAAAATGTTTGAATGTTCTAGATCACGTTACACCCAAGCTAGTCATTTATAACTGTGACAAGTCTTGATATAATTACCAGCTGGGTTGGCTCGGCATGTGCACGGCTTCGTATATTCTCCTATGCTGTGTTCTATTGTTCTATCTTGATCATCTAAATTAAAACAGAATATTAATGCATTTTTTTTATATTGAGGACAATCAAGATGACCTCACTCTGCCTGATAGTAAGCGGCCGTGAGATCCAAATATGAGGTTGACAGGCACAAAAGAACAAACAATGTACCTATTGAGCAAGGCATCCAAGAAAAACATTTATTACGATTAAAAATATATTTACCATGATTGTCAGCTTCATCCAATATTATGTCTGGTGAAGCTTCAATTTTAATAACATTACTAGGATCGCCATCACCTGAATAAATACAAAATATTATTTATTTATTTATCACACAGGTCCTTAAACCTAAATAATTATAATAATAACACAAAAGGTTAATTTAAGTATGTCATAAAAAAAAGATTTAAATGTAGATTTTTCTTTCTTTCTTTCTTTACAAAAAATTAACAATATTAAGTTTATCAAATAATAAAAGGCAGTTTGAAATGTATAATAAACCTATCTCATAGGTATAAGACTTACGAAACAGTGCAGCATCATCGTAAAGATTTGGTAACGGTGCAATGGTAATTTTAGGTGCTGCTACCACTAAATTGCCGCCGTTGCAAATAGATTTTTCCTTTTCATATATTTGAAGTTGCTGAAATAAGATAATTTTATTTTATTAATTTAAAATGTTTAGAATAATAAAGCAACGTTATCTCAGCGAATGCTAATAATGTAGATGTTGTTAAATAATCCTCATTCTTTGGATCCTTACATTAGCTTTGGCCATACTCTTCTTGGACCGATGTTTGAGGTTCTCGTACAGGTGCCTGAGTTGCTGCCACGTCCGGACGCCGCTCCCAGCGACTGCGTTGTACTGCAGGCAAACCGCATCCCACACTTCACGCTTCTTTGCAACCATGGTGGCGTTGGTTTCTTTGTTATCAAGGATTTTTTGATACCTGAAATAGTATTTGCAAAAATATGGGTGTATAGTGTATACAAATAGGTTATGCAATTTCCAAATTAAATAAGTTAAGTAAAAAAGTAATATAAACAGAGTAGGTAATATAATTAGCAACTATAAGTTTGTTGTCAGCAAGTTCTTTTTATTTTACTATAAAAAATAGTTATTTATCAATTTATTTGTTCTATTCTTAAAATAAAACTTCTATAAGGATAACATTGTAACGCCCAGACAGCAGACACAATGGAATATCAATTGTTTTATGCCCTTAAGGTAGTAAATTTGGCTTATAATATTATAAGGTAACATTAGTAAATAAGTTGATTTATACTTATATTTTGTTACTTATGTAAATTGAATTTAAGTAGGTAGCTTATTGTCAAATTTCGACAATAAAAAATAGTATTATTTGTGCGCCTGCTGGCAGGCTGGATACCATAACTACAAGATACCATTTATAACACCAAGTATCAATGTGTATTTTAGCAAATAAATGAATGTTTTATGATAAAAACCAACAAAGCGTGCTTTTTAATAGCTTAAACGTAGTTAGACTGCCTAACTTAACGTAAAACTAGTTAAAGGGCTATAATTGCTGTCCAAAATCTAATTTCAAAATTCAGTAGGGTACATACGCCGAAACTTAACTAAGTTATTGTGTTTAGTACTTTTTGAGAAATGTTTCCGCCAATTACAACTACTTGAGTTGAGTTTAACGGCGTACTTGACGGCAGAAATGCCCACATTTGTACAGAGTATTTCTATTGTTTACTTAGAATACTCACTTGTTTACAAGCGCTAACAGAATATCCTTCTCAGCCGCGGTGAAGTTACACCCACGTCTCTTCCTTTCCTCCGTCGCAGTTGGCTTTGCTACAGCGTGGGGACGGCTCGCGGGTCTCTCATCATCAGACATCGAAGACAGTGATGATAAAGACATTATTTTTAACTCTGTAATGAATCTACGATTTACAAATAATTCTCTTCTCACTTCTCAGACCTTTTTAAGTTTCCTATCTCATTGGACCTTTTTTGAAGTTTTTTGACACAAAAAAACATAAAATGACATTTTGTTTGACAATCTTGACCTTGAGTCTTGTTGACCATAGATTAGAAGTAAAAATCATAAAAATAGAGAGCGCGCGGGAGGAACTTGGAAAGGAGAGGAAGACACTCTTTGAGTAGGGAAGGGAAATATCCATTATTCAAAGAATACACTGTGGGGAAACAATAATGGAACTTTGTCGCAAACTAGCCAAGATTTTCCATATTAGTACAAATATTTTAATTATAAAGCAATTGAATGTTCAATTGATTTAATAATCCTATGTTCAGAGCCATGAACTTTAAAAAAGTAAAACATCAAAAGGTGTGTTCCATTACGACGTGAATTAAAATTATCCTGAACTTTGGTCTAAAAACTATCTGTTTTGTATGAAAAAAATAACACATGAATTATAATTGTGAACTTATTTGCAAAAAATACTAAAGATTAAAAATTGAAAAATTTGGCGGCATCAAATGTCAGCAAAATAACTCGGGGTGTTTTGTTTTCGTGGCATTGTTTTGCTGAAAATTGTCTGTTTGGTGATGCGATGGCGAACGGACTGTTTGTTTGGGCGGGCGGGCGCTGGTGCGAAGTGGACGCCGTCACAGGACGCGTGCGGGGATGGCGGAAGCGCGCGCGGTTTGTGTACCGCGCTCGCGGACGGCTGCGGGTAGCGTCGACGGCGGCGGTGCTCCGCGGGCTGCGCGGCCTGCTCGCCGGGCAGCCCACCACCGTGCGGGACTCCGCCCCGCTGTATCAACGCAGGTGGGTTGATATTCATCTTGGGGCCGTAGCAAGGGACGCCGGGGGTAACATACCTAGACTATAATCAGACGGCATACATTAATTTTACGAGATTATAGATGTTGTGATGATGAGATTGATGAGATCATGAGAGAAGATGGGATGTTGATGTGAATTATGTATTTATTTCTTGATGCAGTGACATGCTCAAGCAGCCAAAGCACTATCACACTAGCTAAATTAGATTGCACATTCAGCATATTCCTACTGTATTATAAACCATTGCAGTGCGAAAGTTTTCAAATCAGCAAATGCGAATTGTGTATTTTTTTCTTTACCCTGTTGTAAATAAATGTAATATTGCATATGTAAGTAAAAGCCTAACTTCTCTGCAGGTGCAAGCCGCATTCAAGGCCGCAGAAGTCTTCGTGTGAGCTGTGTAAGCACTGCCAGGCTGCCAAGGACAGCAGAGGGTAAATAATCCATTTTTTAATAGTATTTGGATGTAATTTATGTTTATGCTATTTCCGATTCATAGGATGAATCTGTCCTTTATTACTCATTTTATACTTAGCATTATAATAAACCATGAATTATAATAGAATAATTAGAATCAAATTGCCATTTTACTAGTGCTTGTGTGGTGCAGTGAATATTTTTGAAACCATGAATTATTTATCTCTTCAAGAGGTGTATGGAAATAGACCTAATTCATTTACATCATATCAGCCCACATCTACCCACTGCTAAGTATATGCCTCTTCTTTATTACGCCTCCCCCTATGGTCACCAACCAGCCTCACCTACTCATTGACCTACTTATAGGTGGTAAATGCGTTGAGAGTTTCAGGTGGGACTCAAACCCACAACCTTTCACATACCAGGTTGCTATTCTACCAAAAAAAAAAAACTTTATTTGCCAGAATACTGGTATAAAGATCAATTATATTTATTTAAAGAACATTCCAAATTTGATCTTAATTATAGGTGAACTCCATTATAAATTAGTTTGGTTGTGCTGTTCCAAATACATATACAGAAAAAATCTCTTTTCAGTTGCACAAACAACAATATTGTACCTATACCCAAGGTCCGCTTGGAAGCGCAGCGGTCCACAGAGACGACAGACACCGGCGTGCAGGTCACGCTGCCCTCGCAGCCGCGGGCGCCGCCCCCGCCGCCCGAGCGCAGGGCTCCGCGCGCCCAGCGCCCGTGCTCCACCAGCTCGGAGCCTGCGGAGCCCGAGGTCATCAAAAGGCAGGTCCTAGTAGATGTTCATAAGCCCAGCAGTCACCACCGGCTGGCTCCGGAGGCTGGTAGTGATGGGCAGTTCGCAAAAGAGCTCCCAGGAGACAAAAGAGCTTATAATTAACGAGGATGATGTAGACATCTACCGTTCATACCTCTTGAAACACGACCCCAAATTCGACGTTTACCGGTTCGACACCGATGAGGAGTACAAAATGTATGTGTTCTTTAGAATAAACCCTCTCGTTAATATAGAGAGATCTGCTCGCATCGAGCGGATGCTGCGAGCCAGTCAGAGCAGCCAGGAGATGTCTCTGAAAGATTTTGCCACTAAACTTGGACTGCGGTCTATATCGGACCAGGATTCCGATACTAACAAGAGGTACAAAATGAGAAGACGAGAGGAAGTTAAACTTCATGAACTGACTTCGGATGAGGACCCAGACAAAGAGAATATAATTGAAGGTAGAGTGAGAAAAGATTATTTAAATATGAAATCGAAAGAGAAGGCAATTCAATCAAAGAAATGGGAACCTCTCAAGTCTAGAAGAAATCTGATTGATTCAAATAAGAAAAAATCTAATCAAATTACACAGGGGACTAGTAAAGATGTGAGAGAGAAGACAGGTGTGCGAGTGGAAGAGAATGCGAGTGACAGTGATAACGCCTTTACGAAGCCTGCAAAGAAGTTCCCCATCGCGAGAGCCATGCCGGGGGGCTCCACGAGGTGAGTGAGGAACGAGCTTTACACTGACATCACGTAGCTCATAACTAACATTTCTGGTGGTGGTGCAAACACCCAGACCCAAAATGAATATTTACATTAATTACACCTTACTAAACATGCATGATTGGTCGCATTGGCACAGGATCGAACACAATGGCGATCTTTTACGGCCGGCACGGCGCTGGTACTCTGCGGGGGATCCCGTAGCATATCGTGCGCCTGTCTGTCTGACTTGTTTAAAGGGCAGGAGTAAAAGTGATGTTTAATACATACATGTAATGTAAAGTGGACTCCTGTTTCCGCACTTAGACTACCATTTGGTCCAGTGTATGTGTGTTTAATACATACATAGACAGGCAGACACTATGCGCTCAGGGTTATGAGTAAAAAGAGCAAAATATATATGTGTTTGGGACTGTTCAATTATTACGTAAGCATAGATGGGGGGAGGGGGGTTCTTGGCTCTGCTTACTTTTGATAAATTCGGGAAGAGAAAGTATATTTTATCGCCTATTTTTGCTGACAAGGGGGGGTAAAATCTGCTTACGTAGTACTTGAATGGCCCCTATGTATAATGTATAAATAATGATATATAATATATGTGTGGGCAGCGCGGTGGGGTCGCTGAAGGCGTACTCCCCGCTGGAGGACCACGCCATCGTGGCGTGGGTGAGCGCGGGCGCGCGCGCGCGGCAGGTCAACGGCAACCGCATGTGGCGCGAGCTGCAGGGCCAGTTCCGCAGGATCGCCGGGAAAGGTCAGTTCCAACCGGTACCTACCTATACCTATAGCAGAAACGAGCCTATATAGCTGGAGGCACGAAAGTATAGCGATGACCGTTATTTTGCGCACTTGTAAAGAAGAAGACTTTCTATCAAAATTGGTTTCTGCGCACTCAAGGTCATAACTACACTTTTCTTGCCTCGGACTATACCTTCCTGAAAGGCCGGCAACGCATCTGCACTCCTTCTGGTGTAGCTGATGTCTATAGGCAGCGGTGTTCATTTATCATCAGGTGACCCGCTTGCTCGTTTGCCTTCCTATATTATAAAAAAAAACATCCAGACTCGACACAAATATCTGCTTCATCAACAAACATTTTTGTTGATGAGAAAATTGGACCCGCGACCTTTGCGACTCAACCGACGGTCAATCCACTGTGCTAAACGGGTCATCAAGGCCCTACAAGGTGCTATTTCGTGACCACCTGTGTCCATCTCTTCGGGTGAAGCATGCGGTAGTAAACATATTATTGTTGTAACTACATACAACAATTAGTAAAAATAAATTAAATTTTTGTATTTATTTATTTATTCGTTTAAAGATAAACGTAAACTTTATTGTAGTGCCCTAACAGGGTCCTTGTCTTTACTATTCGCATATTATCAAGATCTAGAATGGATAACGATCGTGTTTTTAAATGTCGCGCTTCGGACTGCTGCGCGCACTGAGTAATGAGCGTGTCAATTAGTTTATATCCACATTTCGTATTCCTCTTATAAGTTATGTATTTTCTTTCGAGAAATAGAAATAGAAAATTCTTTATTCAATTTAAGTCCTTATAGAACATTTATGAATGTCAAATATTATGTAAGCTACCGCTGATTCGGAAAGTCGATTTCTACCGAGAAGAATCAGCAAGAAACTCAGTAATGTATGTTATCGTAACATGGGACAGTAATCGATGATGGTGTTGTTGTGTGTCAGAGCGCACGTGGCAGTCGCTGCGCAACCGCTACCTGCGCTACATCCTGCCGGCGCTCGGCGCGCTCGCCATCCCGCCGCCGCACGCCTCGCGCCTGCGCGCCGCCGCCGCCGCAGGTGATGCACACCAGACACACACACGCCACACACACACACACGCCACACACACACACACGCCACACACACACACACGCTACACACACACACACACACACACACACGCCACACACACACACACGCCACACACACACACACACACACACACACAAACACGACGCTACACACACACCTACACACACACACACACACACACACACACACACGCACGCCACACACACGCACGCACACACACCTACACCTACACACACACCTACACACATAAACATACTTTGAATTCGATAATTGATTTATCCACTTACTTCAATAAATAATCATGCTTGATTTTGGCAAACTTCTCTCACACCGGGGAGAGTTCATAGTCCATCCATATAAAAGAGAAAGAAAGATACATACGTTCATATTATTGTGTTTTTTGCAAAGTATAAGTTGTAAGTAAAAGCTAATATTTTTTGGCGATTTATTTGAAAAGTTTTGGATATTGTTTATCTATACATATAATAAAAATGTAAACAAGCTGATAATATTCGTAGAAAACAATTAGCTTACAAAAGAAATCTAAGTGAAAATTAAATGTTTTCAAAACAGTAAATTATAGTGAAGGGATCAAATCTGATTTAAAAATAAAAATTAGATAGTGGCCCATGAGGGGATCGAACCCGCGACCTTCGCGTTATTAGCACGACGCTCTAACCAACTGAGCTAATGGGCCGGCGGGAGAGCGCGCGGAAAACAGGGCTTAGATACCGTCCGTCCGTGACACACGACTATAATAATGAAGATAAGATTGTGATCAATTCAAACAAGAATAATAAAATATAACCTTTGATCAAACATGTTGGATTTTGTAAATAAATGTCTGATTTTTTAAATAATTATCGATTATTAAATGTAATAGGTAGGTACACTAGTGTAGTGGGTGGACGGGACAGTGATACAGCACATGTCAAAACATTCATAATGAAATTAAAGAAGAAATGCAATTATTATGTATACAATAGTATGTAGTATAATATACAGGATGGTTCAACTACATACCCAATAAATAAAAAAAAAAGATATGATTTTTTAAGCCTCGCCTCGCACCTTAAAAAAATTATAACTCGAAAACTACAAAAAATCGCTGAACATACAGGGGGTATTTTTCGATACCCCCTGGTGTGAGGAATATGAAAAAAAAATATTGACTTCACTAGTTGGGCCACCCTGTATAGTTGTCACACTCTCGCATACACCTGTAATGTTATTGTTATAGATTTGTAAACACAGTAATACCCCGACTTACGCTACCCCGTTTTACGCGAATTCGAAGATACGCGGTTTTTCATCATTGAACAAATAGGTTAATTTTGCCAACTAATTGCTGGAATTTCATAGTCAATATTTAAAATGGACTAGCTTATGACCCTTAGGTAAACATATTATGCGTGAGTATAATTAAAATATTAAGCAGGCTGATTTCAAACTTAAAAGAAGGGTTCACTACAATTGGAAAGGGTTTACCTCGACCTACGCGAATTCGACTTACGCGGCAATGACTTGGACCCACCTATCGCGTAACTCTGGGGTATTACTGTAAATAAAATGTGTGAGCACAGAGGTCGTAATGTGGTGGTTGTGTGCAGGCGAGCTGAAGAGCAAGGCCCGCGTCGCGCGCCGCAACTCCATCTTCGCGAGCGCGCCCGTGCGCAGCGCCTCCGCGCGCCGCCCGCGCCGCCTCCCGCGTGAGTATCGTTTTTATTTATTTAATTTATTTAATCATGCAATTTGTAACATACTGGCTTACAGTTTCCCAAAACGCCAGGCTGCTTATTTTACATAAAAAAGTAACAAGAACTTAATACTAAATTAAGTTTGTCAAATAAGATAAATGTCAATAATTCATAACTTAATGTCAAAATAATACATAACAATAATAACGAAAATTCATGTTTCCCTCAAGTTCATTCATTCAAGTTGTCCCATTGCACATTGCTTACCATCAGGTGATCCGCCTGCTCGCCTGCTACCTATCACATAAAAAAACAGAAATATAGCTGGAGGCACGAGAGTATAGCGATGACCGTTATTTTGCGCACTTGTAAAAAAGAAGACTTTCTATCAAAATTGGTTTCTGCGCACTCAAGGTCATAACTACACTTTCTTGCCTCGGACTATACACAAGGGTGAAATAACAGAAATCTATATCTTCTATCTATACTTCTTTCTATACTCTATACTATTTATAAAGAGATAACTTCTATAGACAACGACAAGGCTTATAGGTAAACCGAAAACACGAAACGCTTGCGCGATATAATTGGAGACAGCGCCATCTATTGGTTCATTTCTGAATTACGTTCCCGAAGCGAAGGAGGGCGGGCTACTAGTAGAACAATAAGGCGGTCGTATGGCTTGTAGCGATTTTTTGCAGACTATTTTTATGGCATACGAGTAGACGGATCACCTGATGGTGAGCGATTGCCGCAGCCCGTAGATATCACAACATCATTGGACTCACGATTGGACCTACGGTACCCTCACTCACTCAGCTGCACACTGTGCAGGCTGCTTCATCTGGGTTTCTACGATGCCGTGGTATCACTCCATCCGAACAAAGTAAGCCCGTATAATTGTGTTATGAAATATCTTAAATTTTATTTCTTGTATTGCAGAAGAATCGTCCGATGCATCGGAGTCTCAGACGCGTCGCCTGCTCCGCTCCAGCGCGGTACACTCTCCCGGCCGACCCGAACAACGCGCCAAACCAGACGACGAGACTATAGACAAACGTGACAAATCTGCCGACAAACGTGACAAATCTGCCGACAAACGGGACAAATCCAAAGATAAAAGACATAAGGTTGAAAATGCACTGAATGATGACGATGAAAATCAACATGTCAGAAGCAAAATTGCGCGATCGCTCTAACAAAAGAAATCAAATGCAGACGCATGACACGAATCAAGCCGCACAAGAGCAAACATTAAAAGATAAATCTGAAGATATAAGAAACAGATCACGTGAAGCGAGGGCGAGGACACGAGATCAATCAAGAAATAATTACCAGATGCCCGACGAATCTGATTCATCAGTACAATCAGTTGAACAAACGAAAAACTCGAAGAATAATAAAAATAAATCGCAGGATAGGTACTGAAGATACGAAAAAGCAGCGCGAATCTAGAGCCAAAAGGAGCGACCAGTCGAAAAATAAAAATCTAGACCAAACCGACTCCGATTCACACACACGGGAACAGTCAAAGGACAAGAGAAATAAATCTCACAATAAGTCCGTAGATAAGAAACACGAACCTGGTCCTAAGTTGCGCGATCGATCGAATAACAAAAGCGTCCACCGATCTAATTCTACCGACGATTTTACTGACGGTGAAACTAAAAAATCCAAAAAGAAAGATACACATAGAAAGTCTCAACAAGTTCGCAAGAAATTACGCGATAGGTCCAACAAAAGTATCGCCTCACAGCTACTAGACAGCTCTACAGACGTATCGTCCTGAAGAAGATGAACGTGAGAACAAGAGATATGTTTCCCGAGATAGATCTAAGGATAAGAAAAATCGGAATAAATCAGATACAGACTCTGAAGAATCAATATCATCCGGAGAACAATTTGAAATATTTAAACGTAGTAAAAAAATGGAGAGCAGTAGAAATCGATCTCAAACCAAACGTGATAAAAAAGTAGATTCGAAAAATCATATTCGTAGTATTTCGATATCTTCAGGGGAATCGGCTGATGAAATTATAGGCACTGAAGAGTTAATACTACCAAATATACGCGACCGATCGCGCGAAGCCCGCGCGAAGCAGCGCGACCGCTCGCGCCGGGGTGCTTCCCGCCAGACTGATGACCAGACTGATTCTGATGACTCTGATGAGTCTAACCATAGACAAGTTAGCAGAAAGGACAAGAATATATCACGGATCAGACACAGGTGTGTATAAAACTTATTGTTTTTTGAGACTGTGGGAGAGCCACACTTCGGCATGAATGGGTCGGCTCGACCGGAGTGATACCACTGCCTCACAGAAAACCGGCGTGAAGCAGCCCTGTGCTGTGTTTCGCCGAGTGAGTGAGGGTACCGGAGGCCCACCCGGGGGGGAAGGGGATAAATATTTAATTTCATTTCAAGGTTGGTAGCGCACTTGTAACTCCATTGGTGTTGCAAGTGTCCATGAGCGGCGGCAATTGCTTACCATCAGGTGATCCGCCTGCTCGTCTGCTACCTATACCATAAAAAAAAAAGACTGCGGTTACACAATGGATGTTAAAATTATACTTGGACTTTTCCCACTAGTCTAGAAAATGTGATAGCTGACGGATCACCTGATGGTAAGCGAGTGCCGCCGCTCATAGACACACAGAACACCAGTGGTTATTTTTGACGTGCGAAGTCAAAATGTCACTAAACAACCTAGAACGTTGAAATTGGACCTCAGTTTAATACGCCATCTAGCGGATTTTTCATACGCGATACCTGCCATTAGGTTTTGTATGAATTTATTTATTTTTTACCTCCAGCCCCGTTGGTCTAGTGGTTTAAGTACCGGTCCGTGTTCGATTCCCGAGTCGAGACAAAGTGTTTCGATTTTTCGAACATAGCTCGGGTTTGTGATCACCGCACAGCATTAGGGAAGCGTGGTGATTAAGCTTAGGCTTAATCATCACTTAGACTTGATTTCTATAATGGAGGCCTTTGCCGTGCAGTGGGACAGTATATAGCAGGGTTTCTTAAACTTTATGCAGTCACGGACCACTAACTGAATTCAAAAACCTCTACGGACCCCTGTCAAAGAAAATATTAGGAAAAAAAAATTTTTGTAGTATAGTCGAGCCGTTGTATCATGCCCGATTTGACAATACCTTTTTTTTATTTTGCATTTATCCTTGTTATGAGGAACACATATCGCGAATCATAAAGAAACACTTTAAATGTAAAACTTCATTTCATAATGTCAAAGGCACCTAATATCTAATTATTTGTCTTTTATTACTTAAAATAATTTGAGAATAAAAAGAAAACGTAAAATTTTCACTCAGTATTACGCGTTTACAAAATTACGCCGTTTGACACTTTTTCAAAGTGATGTAACCTGTAATACTCACCGCGTATTTTTTTAAATACTAGTTATTTGTCACTTGAAGGATTTAATATTTTATTTTGAAAATAAATATCGCGTTTCGCTTCTTCTTTCTTAATATGAACTGCTAAGGAATGGAACAACTTGCCGGCTTCTGTTTTTCCCGAGGACTACAATTTGGTTGTCCTTAAGTCGAGAGTGAATAGGCTTCTTCGGGAAAGCACGCTACATCATAAACCTCATTGTCATTCTCCATCAGGTGAGATGAGATCAGGGGCAAACCCATGAACCTAATAATAAAAAAAATATTTTTGAATATGGGAAACTGCCCTTAGTGGAAATAACTGTGACTTATATGATTCGGCAATTTACCGTTGTCCCTCACTAGTGCTTTCAGCCTGACATTTGTCAAATCGGACATGATACAACGGTGCGACTATAATCAGTTTTATTGCACAAAAATCTTTTGTTGGTAGTTTAACACTTAGGCGCTAATACTTAATTAGGTACTAAATTAGTGAGAAGGATGCTCTTGTTTGAAGGGCCCGTGCCCCAGTAGTGGGGACGTAAATGGGCTGATGATGATGAGCTGCTGCGGACCCCTGACACTCATGTTACGGACCCCTAAGGGGTCCGTGGACCTCACTTTAAGAAACCCTGGTATATAGGCTGATACTTTCCTTACTATACTTTACCTCCAGCGGCCGGTCGCAAGAGCGCCTGTCCCGCACGCCGACGTACGCGCAGCTGTCGCGTCAGGTGTCCTCGCGCCAGCGCTCCACGCCCGTCGACGCCGGCGCCCCCGCGCGCCGCACGCGCAAGCTCTACAACCACAACGCGCCCGCCGTGTTGCGATGATCACACACGGATGTATAGCTGGAGGCACGAAAGTATAACGATGACCGTTATCTTGCGCACTTGTAAAAAATAAGATTTTCTATCAAAAGTGGTTTCTGCGCACTCAAGGTCATAACTACACTTGCCTCGGACTATACCAGAAGTCGTACATACAACTATGTTGCCAGAAGACGTGGTTAAGGCTGCGTTTCCACGGGAGTGAAGCTGCGCGGAGTTGAGCGGAGACTTATAAAAATTTACCAATCACATTGCTCATCAGATATGAGTTGTGTATTTTGAGCAACGTGATTGGTCAATTTTTATCCAAGGTTGAACGTTGGTCGAATAGGGGTAGCAATTTCGTGCACTCGACATTGAAGTCGAATTAGAAATGAGTGCGAATGAATGAGAAGTTTAAATACGACTTCAATGTCGAGTGTTCGAGAACTGCTCCCCAGACCTTAGTAATGGCAGTGCCCAAATAAACTGACGTGGAAAATGTATGTTTCTTATTCATTTAACAATTTTTGACATATGTATTTGACATCCCATACAAAATGAACAAGTCACGTATGAAAAGATAATATTTTTATGCGAATTTCTCAAAATCATAGAACAAATGTTGTTCAGATTGATTTGTATAAGTTGTAGTTAAAGCGATGTGAATGTTCACAGACACAACCTGTATAATGGATCATTCTCCTCTAGATGTCACTACCGTATCAGTATTTAAATCTATATTCTCCGAAATTGACATCAGAAAGGTACTTTATACGAGCAGGTATTTTTGTATGTGATAGGTGGCAGAAGAGCAGACGGATCACCTGATGGTAAGCGATTGCCGCCGCCCATATATACCCGCAACACCAGTGAAGTCCCAAGTGGGGTGCCAATCTTTTAGCCCCTTTTCGCCCTGATTGGGCTTCCGGTACCCTCACTTACTCGGCGAAACAGCGCAGGCGCTGCTTCACGCCGCTCTGCTGTGAGGACGTGGTGTCACACCGGTCCAGCCGGGCCCATTCATGCCGAAGCGTGACTCTCACTGTTGATCGGTAAATTTTACGATTCTGATGTCAATTTCGGAGGTATAGAAAGTTTGAAGATTGCCACGGTAATATATTTTTTGAAAATTACTCTTATAATCTGTCTCTCTAATCTTACTATAAAATTAAAATCAAATATGCCTATACTTTTTAATTACATATTAATTGAGGCTTTATAATATGTTGACTAAGCTGGTAACACTTGCTGTATCATATTGTTGTTTCTTCAGATGTGTTAGAATTAACGTATGAAGGAACAAAAAGAAAATGACTTCGACTGATATCTCTGCTATACACTGAAGCCTGGCCAGAAAATAAGTAAACCTTTATTAATTTATCTTATTTAAGTTAGTTACATAAAACTCCGCAATATGGCGTCGGGTATTTATTTTCTGGTCCGGCTATACTTTAATTGTATGCCTTATAATGCGTCAAGAAAGTAATAATGTAGAATAAATCATTATTGTTAATATTTTAATTGTATTAGGATAAGGTAGCAAAGATAATAAATTATTGCTTCGTAGGTATACAGGATGTATTAGCAAACAAAAATATAATTTAACTAGTAGAAAAGCAATGTTAATGTTCAATGTTTTACCAGCACAATCTTTTTCTGTCAGTTCCTTGTCCATCTAATGCTTCACCGGCCGCTACCGTGCGTGTGTACAGTTCTGGACACACTCGCGCTAAGTAATGACAGTTTTAAGTGATTTAAAAGGATAGATGCATAGGAAACTTCGATAATAATGTTGCCAGATATAATAGTTGAACAAAGTTGCCGGTATTTTTATAAGAGACCTGTTTACGGCTACACCTGTATACAAGTTTTTGTAATAACATGGTTCTTCCAAGTTGTAAACTCTGATATTTAATTATGTCAACTAAACGGGCTTGCAAATGTCAAGTGCCCATACATTTTGTATATGTCAAGAGGCCAAAAGGTTTTTAAGTATTGGTAGGTAACAAGGTAGGTAAGGTAAGAACTTGACAAACCTGTACAATCCGTTAGAAACTCTGATTTTTAATTATGCGAACTGACAGATGTCAATGTGACATTCCCATACATTTTTTGCTCTTCCTGACAAGTAAAATGTCACAATGTATGGAAACTGGACATTTTCATCTGCCAGATTAGTTTTCTTCATTCATTTATTAAAAATCAGATAAAAATAAAAGTCAAGCATTGTTTGAGTGAGCAGTTGTTGAATCGTCTAAGTATGTAAGGTTGTTTTATATCAAGGTTCGCTGTAAGAGATCTAGCTGCATATTTTTAATAAACATTGTTGTTATAATAAATCGATTTTCATTTCTATTATTTATTTTATTGAATTTTTGGACAAACACCCTCTTTTAATAGCTGGCAGAAGAGCAGGCGGATCACCTTATGGTAAGCAATTGCCGCTGCCCTTAGACACCTGGAACAACAGTAGACTCACAAGTGCGCTGCCAACCATCAACCCCCTATCCCCTCAATTGGGCCTCCGGTACCCTCACTCGCTCGACGAAACAGCGCTCTGGTACTGCTTAACGCCGATCTTCTGTGGAGCCGTGGTATCTTTCCGATCGAGCCGGCCCGATCATGCCGAAGCGTGGATCTCCAATGGGGGCTATTGCGTGTGAAAGATTCGCTAGATGGCGTACTGTTAGACTGAGGTCTAACATTAACATCGTTTGTTGTTTAGTGACATTTTGTCAGATCACATCAAAAAGAACCAATCAGCCGTATCAACCTCAGTTCTAGATGTTTATACTCCACTATACTCTGATTCATAATCATGTAAAGTAAACTGACAGATGTCAATGTGTCATCCCCATACATTATTACTCAATTTGACACATGCAAAATGTCAAAATGCATAGAAACTTGTCATTTTCATCTGTCAGTTTACATGATTATGATCTAGCAGATTTTTCACACGCGATAGCTCAAAGGTATATACGAGTAATAGGGTATTAAATAAAAGACATGAATCTTGTAGGTTGTTTACTAGCGACGGACAGGGTCACACCACAAGCGACACTCGACGGGGCGCTGCCCGCGCGCCCGCTCGCCAAACGATCAAACTTTAATCACATACAGGTTGTATCTGTGAACATTAACATTCCTTTAACCACGTGTTCTACCAACCATTCTGAACAACATTTAATTTTGTTCTATGACTTTTGGACTTTATACAAAGTCAGTCACGTGGCTTGAGCATTTTGTATGGGAAGTCGGAAAAAAATTCGACGAATTTTCAAAAGTCGTACATCGAATTTGTTCAAAATGGTTGGTAGAAGACATGGGTAAACTTTCACAAATACACCCTGTATACGGGATTGCTGCATACCTTTATAATATTTTGAATTTTTGAAAATCAAAAATAAAGTACACGATAGCAATCCTAACTAATGTTAATTAACTGTTTGTTTGTATTTATAAACCAATAAATTATCAGTATTTTTTTTAGTAAAAAACAAAACTTTGTAATCGTCACAGCGACATCTAGCGAGCGGCCCGCGCGGCTGTTGCTAACATCTTAATCTTACCAGCTACCTTTACACCAAAATAACAACTAATATATACAAAATCGAAGCCTGGTTTCAAATGTCTAATATGGGTTCTTTATCACCATCGAGACTAACTAAAGTGAAAAAAAAAATACAATAGATACGGATGACAACAAGAAAGGTCTCGAAACAGCATAAAGACCTGCTGTGCTCAAGTGTTGATATCCATGGGCGTCGGTGTTCACTTACCATGAGGTGACCCGCTTGCTCATTTGCCTTCCTATATTATAAAAGAAAAAAAATGCTAGATTATGTCGCGAGCTACTTTCGGGACCTGTTAATCGGTGGCACTAGTTGGCAGCACTGTCTATGCAACTTTCTCCGGTTGCATCCAAAGCTGTTGTTGGACCCAGGGTGTCCTGGACCAAGGGCCATTACTTGACACGTCTAATCTTCGCAACCTTCTCTGAGGAAGACCAACTGGTTTATTATGGTTCCTTCATTTATCCTGATGCCCGTAATAACACGCATGCTGAAGCCACTTACATTGGGATTAGGTCGACATAATATGTCAATTATGTACTGTTATCGAGTTGTGTTTATTTTTTACATATTAGACATTTGAAACTCGAAGCCCTTTCAACACAATTGCAACACAATATGTCCTCGCAGGGTCACATAATCTGTAATGTACAACAATGCATACTTCAACAATTTTAGTAAATAAGAACTCTAATAAAAATGACTTTAAGGCTCAAGATTTCAATCAAATGATTCGGGTGAAACGGAGGTGTAAGCAAAAGACGAGGCTTTAATATTTCAATAAAATAAGTAGAATAAAAAGAATCATGTACCGAAAACTAACAACCATATTTTTTTTGTGTTATATGGTTGACGAGCAAACGGATCACCTGTTCGTAAGCGATTGCCGTCGCTCATAGACATGCCGCAACACCAGTATTATGCAATAAATATGTTTAAACAAAAGGTTTTTCGATTGTTTGTTATTAAACATTTCTTGACACAAACACGTACTCGTCTTCGGACTTTTAACTAAATTAAAAAAAACATTGTTACAAAAAATTATGTCGATTTTAGAATCAGGAAAATCTTAACTTTGTAAGGCCCAGACAGCAGACCGGCTCGACCGGAGTGATACCACTGCCTCACAGAAAACCGGCGTGAAGCAGCCCCTGTGCTGTGTTTCGCCGAGTGAGTGGGGGTACCGGAGGCCCACGGGGAGGGAAGGGGATAAAAGGTTGCGCAAGGCAGCGCACTTGTAACTCCACTGGTGTTGCAAGTGTCCATGGGCGGCGGCAATTGCTTACCATCAGGTGACCCGCCTGCTCGCCTGCTACCTATCACATAAAAAAAAATGTTTTTGCTTTTTAAAAGGCTTTTGAGTCTTACACGACGTTAATTTAACCTTCTCCTTTGCTTACGTCCCCGGGATAAAACAATGTGAACGTTACATCGACGACACTCACTATTCTCTACTTAAGATGGCAGTCATCATATAGTTCCATTTCTTTGTATTTCCGCCCAATTTTATCAATATCCTTAAGATTGCAGACGAAATATTCACTGTTTATAAAGAGGCAGGATACTTATAAATGTGAAATAGGTACGTACATTTCAACTGTGAATATAACCGTCTGAATTAAATATAGGTAAATTATTCGAATTCCAATAAAACAGCAAATGCCATTTACATTATTGAATTAAAAATACATAAAATAAATGACTTAATTGTTGGCATATCCACTATTTCTTATTACTCATAGATGACAAAAAATAAATATATTGCCGGTTCAAATTCAAAATGTAATCTGAATAAGAACCTAAGAATGTTTGATATAATTGGGCACTTAGTTCCCTATCTCAGTGTTACTGATTGCAGGAAGAAATTTCATAAGCAGTACTAGTCTTCTATTTTCAGATGTATGTTAAAATACAAAATAATTTTTGGACACTTAACTGAAAAAAGATATATTTGTATTGAAAGATGACTTACGCCGAAGGGTATGTTTCTACGAAGAAATCATCCAGGTAAAAACGTCCACTGTAGCTTACTTGATTAGAGTAATCACCCGGTTATTAAAACGTCTTGGGGTCGATTTCCACTGCCAAACGACATACAGAGGAATTTTTAAGTACTATATTTACTTTTAAAACAACTGCAAGGATATTGCTATTGCTAAAAATAGATATGGTGAAAACCGTTCGAAGATATCAAATTGTAATCTGAATAATAGAAAGCGTTCGTCCTTCCTCTCTCGTCACAGTAACACTGAGACAGGTCTCCATCTCTGTCGCACTTAGTCTACTTTAGAATCTGTGGTCCGCCACGGGCGGATTCTATGTCTATGGCTAGTCTATGCCTAGTAAAATCGGATTGGCTAGCGGTACGTACGGAACACATCGAGATTAATTAACTACAAGCTACGGATGGGTAAACGGTAGAGCGCGAATCATAATCCACAAAGATTTTGGGCTTTTTAAAGTACTATTGGGTTAGGTAATGTTTTTTGTCGTTATTTCATGATATAGTAATTAACCAATGGCAAGAAATTATTTTACTAAGTCACTGTTTCACTCGAAAAGCTTTAGCTTTTCATCGATATACAGATGTTATCGAGACCACTCGTTAGTTGTAAGCAGTCGTGCTCTTAACCAAGTGTCTTGCGCGACCAGTTTTGGCTTTCAATCATATTGTTCGCATATAAATAAATGAAATGTGCAGTTGAATCATTTGTTGAAAGTGACACAATTTTCAGGCGACAGACACATTTAATTCTTGAAGTAAAATTGGTGAATGAATATAATATTTAAGAGTTTTGTAGGATTACGACGCGCGCTCCATGGATTATTCAAAATATTGACTCAGCTGCTGTTGTATCGTTTGGCACCTTATATCACTTCACGACGCGCAGCGCCGGCGCGGCCGAGTCACACAAGTTCCCTCATCATCATCGGAAGCTATAGAACGTCCAATGTTACTCACGTAGCAGTCCATAATAATATCATTTTTTAAATTTCTCTATTTACAAATATTTTTCACTCAACACCGTGAAATTATATTTTAATACATTATTCCCTGGTGTATATTGTTTTGGTATGGAACCGCTGATTTTCATTTTGCTTATTGTGATGATCTAACGCTAAAGGGGCTTTATTTGTGTTAACTGATATCTGTAACACAAGTGCTCCATTCTAAGTAGTTAGTATGAAGTCAAGTGAATGTATAAGATGTTGTGTGAATTTATTATTTATTTACATATTATGAAGGTTTCGGGATTAAAATGACAAAAATTTAACGGTGTATACATCTGTCAATTCTCATACATTATGCCATCAATCCAATTGGTTATGGACTCAATCCCCCTTACTACAAAACGGGCTAAATTTTGTCATGAAAGCGCCGGTAGATCGGCGCCGACAGCGAGTAGCCTAGGCCAGGCCGGCGCTGCGAAGATCCGCTACATACTGTATATAGACATTTATCTACGCTACGTTCTCTCGACTCCAAGTCTCTGTACGCTTACTTCTAGTATTTTAAGAGTAGTTAGTAACACAGAAATCACATTGCAATTATTCACATAGTGTGTATATCTAGATGACGTAATATAAGCTTCCTTTTTTGTTCACAGCTATCAAACAAGTAGATCAGCCATCGATCGATGAATGTATTAGTCGACGCCGATCAATCGTTCCTTCCATTTTGATCGATCAAACAGTGAATTAGCTGCTTATGCATACGTATTATGCTGATTGCATGATTTTTGACAAATGGAATACAGCTTTATATTATATTACGCCATCTAGCGGATATATTCTTGAAACCTCATTATAATTTAGATCGATAAATTCTCAGATAGGATCATAAAGATTGCTTTAGGAAGGTTTGATTAAATTCAAAGTTTCAAATGTTTTCAATATTCAATCTCTAGGGATGAATTTCAAAAATATCATTTTTATTTACCTCTCGTTTTAACATTATAGTGAGTAGGCAAGAGGCATTGAACAATTTATACTAGGTTAATTAATAAGACAATCCACTATGTCAATCCAGAAATGTACAAGTAGGGCCAATCTATGTGTAAAGTATCAGCCTATATACTGTCCCACTGCAGGGCGAAGGCCTGCCATCACAGAAATCAAGTCATCGCTTGGCTAATGCGGTGCGGTGATCACAAACCCGAGCTATGTTCGAAAAATTGGAAACATACTTTTTGCTCGCCCCGAATGGAACCGAGGACTCATTAGGTCTCTCCTTGTGCTTGAGAATGCAGAATTGTATCATATTTTTGACCCAAACTTGTTATTAAGGTTTAACCAGATTTTGAACTGTATCCAGTTATGATAAGTTTGAAAACCAATTTAAAAAAAAGATGACTAGTTGCCTGGTTAAGGGAAAAAATTTGCTAGCTTTGGCGTAACGACTGTGGACTCTCTTATCAATACCCCTATTAATAATTGTTTGTCATTCGATTGAGGGTTTTTGCAAATGAAAAATTCGATAGATGGCGTTAGTGGCCGACTGATCCATCAAGTGAATGCGTCAAGAAAGTCTTAAAAACGGATTTTTGGGGAACTTAATGGGGTTCCCTTATTTTACAACCAATAATGGAATTACTATATGACATAAGCGGCAGTGGCGCCATCAATTAATTTCATAACTTTATTAACTCATTATACGTATAAATAATGCATCAAGAAAGTCAAGAAATTAATTGATAGCGCCACTGCCACTCACATCATAGAGTATGGAGCCCATCCATACTAATATTATAAATGCGAAAGTAACTCTGTCTGTCTGTTACTCTTTCACGCCAAAAATACTCAACGGATTTAAATGAAATTTGGTATACAGATAATCTAGACCCTGAGAAAGAGCATAGGCTACTTTTTATTGCGAAAAGGGGGTGTAAGGGGTTGAAAGGGGGGTAAAAAGTTACTTTTCCACGCGGAAGAAGTCGCGGGCGGCCGCTAGTTGGTTATAATACTGTGGAACTCCGCAATAGTTCCTCAAGAATAAATTTCACGACCTTATTGACATTTGACAGAGTATAGCGCCATCTCTCGGATTTTTTACTAACGAAAACTCTCATTACAAACTCGACGTTATAAAGTCGTGTTATTGATTTACAATTATGTACAATTTTCACACGCGTCCCGCGTCTGCGCAGGAGTCGACCGAGGAGTCTATATCAGCTCGAGCACTTTGATGGTGCCTTGGCTGTTCGCTGCCAGCAACACCTGTAGGGGAAAACGTGCGAAATTATCCATACTAATATTATAAATGGTGGAGTGACAGACTCATTGGACGATATGTCTGTTCTTTGTGCCTGTCAATCTCATAATTGGATCTCACGGCCGCTTACCATCAGGCGGAGTCTGGTCATCTTGGTTGTATGTTTGTCTTTCTTTTACGGCAAAACGGAGCGACGAATCGACGTGATTTTATAAGTGGAGATAGTTGGAGAGACGGAGAGTAACATAGTCTACTTTTTGCCCCTTCCTAACCTCAAAATTTAGGGCGCGGGCGTAGCCGCCGGCAAAAGCTAGTTATTTCATAAGGGAGAGGATGGTCTTGAGGTAAATCGTATTTGTTTTCATAACTGCAATCAATTTGTCTTCTCTGTACAAGGTTGCTTATCTGGTCAACACTTCCTATCGGGAGGAGGGGTTTATTAGAAGTTGCTCGGCTGGTTCTTTCCTCGTCCTCTCCCCTCTCGCTCTAGCCTGTCGGCGCGTGTCGGCGCGTACCTGCGAGTCGCTGTTGGCGGCGGGCCGGCGCCAGCAGACCGCGGACACGAAGTCGGCGGGCTCCTCGTCTCTCCCCTCTCGCTCTAGCCTGTCGGCGCGTGTCGGCGCGTACCTGCGAGTCGCTGTTGGCGGCGGGCTCCTCGTCTCTCCCCTCTCGCTCTAGCCTGTCGGCGCGTGTCGGCGCGTACCTGCGAGTCGCTGTTGGCGGCGGGCCGGCGCCAGCAGACCGCGGACACGAAGTCGGCGGGCTCCTCGTCTCTCCCCTCTCGCTCTAGCCTGTCGGCGCGTGTCGGCGCGTACCTGCGAGTCGCTGTTGGCGGCGGGCCGGCGCCAGCAGACCGCGGACACGAAGTCGGCGGGCTCCTCGTCTCTCCCCTCTCGCTCTAGCCTGTCGGCGCGTGTCGGCGCGTACCTGCGAGTCGCTGTTGGCGGCGGGCCGGCGCCAGCAGACCGCGGACACGAAGTCTGCGGGCTCCTCGTCTCTCCTCTCTCGCTCTAGCCTGTCGGCGCGTGTCGGCGCGTACCTGCGAGTCGCTGTTGGCGGCGGGCTCCTCGTCTCTCCCCTCTCGCTCTAGCCTGTCGGCGCGTGTCGGCGCGTACCTGCGAGTCGCTGTTGGCGGCGGGCCGGCGCCAGCAGACCGCGGACACGAAGTCGGCGGGCTCCTCGTCTCTCCCCTCTCGCTCTAGCCTGTCGGCGCGTGTCGGCGCGTACCTGCGAGTCGCTGTTGGCGGCGGGCCGGCGCCAGCAGACCGCGGACACGAAGTCGGCGGGCTCCTCGTCTCTCCTCTCTCGCTCTAGCACGCCGCGGACGGCCTCGAACCTGTACGCCAGCAGCGGCCGGGACAGGCCCGCGTAGTACACGTATCTGGAATGAATAAACAACTCAGTGTTATCAATCTAAAAATATATTGTTAGGACATTCGGAAATAGACTACGTAACATACGCACAGTCAACCGAACCTACGCCCACAATGGAAAGTTATCGAAGGTTCGAGAAACATCAAGAATTGTGTAGAAGTCTCCCGAAACCCTAGTTGCTATAAACCCGCCAAATTTCTAGAAACTGTGTCTCGAACTCTCTCGAAATTTCTAGAAATTTCGATCTCATTCCATTCCATCCAGTAGAGTTTTCGTTGGTTTGAACGTAGTAAGTGCTCACTATGTTAAAACAATTTTTACGTATATTTATTACTTACAAAGCATTATTCTCGCTCCCACACGCCAAGTATCTCCCGTCAGTGGCCAGACCCACGAAGTTCTTCTCGTTGGCGTGTCCGCTGAAGGAGCGCACGCAGCGCGGCGAGTCCACGCGCCACAGCTTCAGCTGCGAGTCCGTGGACGCCGACACCAGCGAGCGCGCGTCCAGGAACTGCACGTACGAGACGGCTTTGCGGTGGTCGCGGAACACCTGGAGAGGAGTGATCTATGTATGTATATGTATACCTACTAGTGTATATGTATATCAACTTTCCGAATCAGCGGTAGCCTACATTTACATTGACGACCCATTTGGCGTAGTGGTTTGAGCGCCGGTTGAGACGCAAGGGTCGCGGGTTCGATTCCCGCATCAAGACAAATGTTTGTTGATGAAACAGATATTTGTCTTGGGTCTGGGTGTTTGTAGTTCCTTCGTTGTTTCTGGTTTCCATAGTACAAGGGAAAACCTTAGTTTGGGACCAGGACAATGTATGTGATGTTGTCTCAATTTATTTATTTATTTATTTACATAATATTTGACATTCATAAATGTTCTATAAGGACTTAAATTGAATAAAGAATATTTCTATTTCTACTATTTAAGATCTTGTCTGTACACACTGTGAAACGCAAATAAAGCATTGAGTATTGAGGACACAAGTTGTGTATAGTATCAGCCTATTTACTGTCCCACTGCTGGGCAAAGGCCTAATCATAGCATTACCCATGACATTGATTGTAATATTATGTAAAGCAATTAATTAAGGTATCTTTGCAATGTCTCTACGGGGCTCAGGTTACGACCTGTTTATTTTAAAATCCTTTATAACCACATGATGTTATAAAGAATATTATTATAGAAATAAAATCATCGCTAGTATGATATGTTTACATGACATGAAATGCCGGGCTAACATGCGCACCGCGACAAAATATTGTCGACTCTCGTTCGCGAGAGCGTATCTTTCTATCCCGCTCATCGCTCAGTCAGGTGAGCGAGAAGCAACTTGCGCCGACGCAATACGAGTGTCGACAAAATTATCTCGTGGTGCGCATGTTAGCCCGGCTGGTGTTGTACGTTGTACATCTATTAAAGATGCAAAGGCCTATGATGATGATTTATGACTGACTAGTCTTATAAGCGTTTCGGATGTTGTGATATCTGTTAGTTTGAAAGCAAAATTGTACTAAAAAAAATGTACATATGTCATATTACATACAGTTATTAAAAGCATGTCATATTTCTAGTTAGTTAAGGTAAGGCATTCGTTCAGACCAAAATTGTCGGCCGCAGACAGTGAGCGCGCGTTACGTAGTCTATTGCTTTCCCATATATATAACCGACTAGACGATTTAGTAATGTTACAATGAGGTGGAGGCGGTATTGTTTTGAAATATCTTTTATTGCTTTTCTGAAAATAATAGGTTAATATTGTCACTAACACAATCTGGGAGGACACTTCCTCCCAAGCCCTACTATAACGTGGAGTCTGGACCCTCCTTACTCTAGCTTCTCACGATATAGCAGAGAGGCGGCCTTCTCCCTTTCCGCGTTGGGCCCTTACCAGGCTCGACAGAGAGAAGGCCAAGGAGAAGACCACGTAGACCTCACGGCGGCTGCCCTCCGGGCAAGTCTGACCGAGGTATGCGATGCCAGCATGCCTCGGTCACGGCGTCCGAGCCCGCGCCACGCCGTATACTGGTGGTCGGCGGAGCTCGCGGAGCTAGCGAACACCTGCCGCGCGGCGCGGCGGGCCTTTCAGAGAGCCAGGCGGCGGCGTCGCCGGGACCCAGCCGAAGAGGACCGCCTGTACCAGACTTTCAGTCAGGCCAGGCGGACTCTAAAATACCACATCGGCAGGGCCAAAGTCGCCGCCCGGGAGGAGATGTTAGAGGGCCTAAATCGGGACCCTTGGGGGAGGCCTTATATGGCGGCGCGCAGCAAGTTGCGCCCCATAGGCCCCCCGGTCACCGAGACCATCCAGCCCGAGCTTCTGGAGAGGGTGGTGCGGACGTTGTTTCCTGTCCGCACCGAGGAGTTTGCCCCTCCCAGGATGCCTCCCCCCGCGAGGGCGGCCCCCGTGGTGGATGAGGTCCCTATTATCACCACGGAGGAGTTTGGCGCAGCAGAGCTCCGAATCCGCGCCAAAAAGACCGCCCCCGGCCCGGATTGTGGCCCTCTGCCTCAGCGAGATGGAGGGCAGAGTGAGGAAACTCTTCGACCGTTGCTTAGCGGTCGGGAGGTTCCCCGACGTGTGGAAGCAGGGCCTGCTGGTCCTGATTCAAAAGGAGGGTAGGCCGGCGGACTCACCGTCGGCCTACAGGCCTATAGTCCTCCTTGATGAGGTGGGCAAACTATTTGAGCGCATTATAGCTGCCCGCCTCATCACACACCTCGTGGAGGTGGGTCCCAACCTTTCCGGGGCCCAGTACGGCTTCAGGGCGGGTCGGTCCACGATCGACGCCCTGAAGCGCCTCAGGAGGGAGGTGGAAGAGGCTGCGGGGGAGAGGAAGGGTGTTGTTGCGGTGTCTCTCGACATCCGCAACGCTTTCAACACCCTCCCCCACGCGACCATTATGGAAGCGCTCCGTTTCTTTGGAGTGCCTTCCTACCTGGTAGTCCTCATCTGGGACTACCTGGACGAGCGAAATGTGGTGTACCCCGACAGAGATGGCCACATCCAGCGCCGCAGAGTGGAGGCCGGTGTTCCCCAGGGGTCCGTTCTTGGACCCCTCCTCTGGAACATCGGCTACGACTGGGTCCTGCGCGGACGTCTCCTCCGAGACATGAGTGTCATCTGCTACGCGGAGTCCTTCTGCCCCGTCGAGCGGGAGGCCGTGCGGAAGGAGGCCCGTCAGGTCCTCCTGAGGCGATGGTCGGAGCACCTCGTCCTCACCCGCTACGGCCGGAGAACGCTCGACGCGCTCGCCCCGGTCTTGGACCGGTGGCTGGAGCGGAGCCACGGCGTCGTCTCCTTCCGGATGGTGCAGGTAATAACCGGGCATGGTTGCTTCGGTTACTACCTGCACAAAATTCGCCGGGAGGAGACGCCTTCCTGCCACGCGTGCGGCGCTGTGGAGGATACGGCGCAACACACCCTAGCGGTGTGTGCGTCGTGGGCTCCACAGCGCTATGCGTTGGTGGCGGAGGTCGGCCAGGACCTCTCACTGGCTAGTATAGCGAGAGCTATACTAGCGAGTGATGAGGCTTGGAAGGCTTTCGCTACCTTCTGCGAGCATGTGATGGCAGCGAAGGAGGCGGCGGAGCGCGAGCGAGAGGCAGATCCTCTTGCCCCCGCGCTCCGAAGGGCAAGGAGGGGGAGGAGACGACGCCAATATGTGCGTCTCCTCCCTCTCCATGGGAGGGGTCCGCCAGCGGGTGGTACGGGTGTACCACCGTCGGCATTGCACGGACACCCTCCGCAGCCCGGTGGGGACGGCTCGACTCTCTCGGCTGTCCCCTCCCGCTCCCCCGACCCCGGGGGAGCACCCGCCGGGCCCGCCGTGTAGGCCCGTCCGGGGAGATGTCGTGGTGCGAGGGCTTCGTGCTATTTGCCCCACGACTATCTCCCGCGATGGACGATGAGGGAGAGTCCCAGGGGTTTTAGTCGGTAAACCCCCCGCTGTCATGTGGGGGGGAGTCCAAAATAACCCGTCCACCCCCGGCGGACGGGTATGCGTAACGCATTTCCCCTGGGTTACCAAAAAAAAAAAAAAAAGCTTCTCACGATATCGTCACTTAGCTCGGAACGCGTTCCCGGGAGCGTGTCTGTTTATTTTCAATGCATGATAGATTATCTTTATAAAATCAGCCACAAACGGCGGCCAGTATCAAAGGAGTTTACCATCGTTACTGTAGTTAGACGCCGTCAGCGGCGGATAATACGTTTGGTGTGAACGATCTCTAAGACTCGTTTCGAGTCGCTCGCTGAGCTGGTGGAGTGTATGAATAGAATATGCTTTTAAATGAAAACATAGGTATAAAACTTAAAACTAGTTATAGCTGGAGGCACGAAAGTATAGCGATGACCGTTATTTTGCGCACTTGTAAAAAAGAAGACTTTCTATCAAAATTGGTTTCTGCGCACTCAAGGTCATAACTACACTTTCTTGCCTCGGACTATAAGTAAGTTGTTATGTTATAGTTGTTACCTGCAGCGGATGCCTGGGCGCGCGCAGGTCGTAGTAGTGCACGCAGTGGTCCGCGGAGCCGAACGCGAGGTGGCAGGACGAGCGCGGGTTGAAGCGCACGCAGCACACGTTGAACTTGGCCTCCAGCGTCGCCACCGAGCGCTCCGCGTTCAGCGCCCACAGCTTGACGCGCGCGTCGTCCGACCCCGACGCCAGCAGCCGCACGTCCGCCCTGCCCACAGACAGACATTAGAGCGACACAAGCAGTCCGCCCCGGGCCAACACAGACATTACACGAGCGTCGCCACCGAGCGCTCCGCGTTCAGCGCCCACAGCTTGACGCGCGCGTCGTCCGACCCCGACGCCAGCAGCCGCACGTCCGCCCTGCCCACAGACAGACATTAGAGCGACACAAGCAGTCCGCCCCGGGCCAACACAGACATTACACGACAGCATCGGTCCGCCCCGGGCGCGCGGACCGGCGTACCTGTTGAAGTGCACGGACCAGCAGCGCTTGTCCTCGGTCCGCCCCGGGGGACCGGCGTACCTGTTGAAGTGCACGGACCAGCAGCGCTTGTCCTCGGTCCGCCCCGGGGGACCGGCGTACCTGTTGAAGTGCACGGACCAGCAGCGCTTGTCCTCGGTCCGCCCCGGGCGCGCGGACCGGCGTACCTGTTGAAGTGCACGGACCAGCAGCGCTTGTCCTCGGTCCGCCCCGGGCGCGCGGACCGGCGTACCTGTTGAAGTGCACGGACCAGCAGCGCTTGTCCTCGGTCCGCCCCGGGCGCGCGGACCGGCGTACCTGTTGAAGTGCACGGACCAGCAGCGCTTGTCATCGGTCCGCCCCGGGGGACCGGCGTACCTGTTGAAGTGCACGGACCAGCAGCGCTTGTCCTCGGTCCGCCCCGGGCGCGCGGACCGGCGTACCTGTTGAAGTGCACGGACCAGCAGCGCTTGTCCTCGGTCCGCCCCGGGCGCGCGGACCGGCGTACCTGTTGAAGTGCACGGACCAGCAGCGCTTGTCCTCGGTCCGCCCCGGGGGACCGGCGTACCTGTTGAAGTGCACGGACCAGCAGCGCTTGTCCCTCGGTCCGCCCCGGGCGCGCGGACCGGCGTACCTGTTGAAGTGCACGGACCAGCAGCGCTTGTCCTCGGTCCGCCCCGGGGGACCGGCGTACCTGTTGAAGTGCACGGACCAGCAGCGCTTGTCCTCGGTCCGCCCCGGGCGCGCGGACCGGCGTACCTGTTGAAGTGCACGGACCAGCAGCGCTTGTCATCGGTCCGCCCCGGGCGCGCGGACCGGCGTACCTGTTGAAGTGCACGGACCAGCAGCGCTTGTCGTGCTCCTGTAGAGCCCTGCTCCGCTGCCCGGTGTGCGCGTCCCACACGGACACGGTGCCCTCGTAGTCCGACGACGCGAGCACGTTCTGTACACACAGATAGAACATTAATATATAACATAAAGAATACGAAACGAAGTAGTACAAAAGTGGTTCGACAAACGTCGAGAACTGTGTAGAGAACTCTCGAAGCCGCCCTAGTTCTAATCCTAATCCTAACTTCCTAACTAATATTATAAATGCGAAAGTAACTCTGTCTGTCTGTTACTCTTTCACGCCACAACTACTCAACGGATTTAAATGATATTTGGTATACAGATAATCTAGACCCTGAGAAAGAACATAGGCTACTTTTTATTGCGAAAAGGGGGTTGTAAGGGGTTAAAAGGGGGGTAAAAAGTTACTTTTCCACGCGGACGAAGTCGCGGGCGGCCGCTAGTACTCATTATTTTTGGATGTTTCGATGTTGTGTGTCATGCTGTTCACACATGCTAGTGGAGTTACAGCCTAAAGTTGTTTAATTAAGAATGTCTCCCTATAACGAAACCACTGTATCTCTGTTTTGTGTGACAAATAAATAAATAAATAACATTATTGACACAGCATCTCATTATATTTATTTTTGAACTGTCGTGTCACTAAAAAATGTGTGACTCGCATGATTTTTGACATCCGCAGTTTTGAATCATTCGAAAACGAGCGTTATGCAACGAGTGGTATAAACCACTCGTTTCCGTGAGGCGAGTGGACGCATTTACGTCAACGTGAAACGAGTTAAAACTATACTTTGACAAGCTTGGCAATACCCTAAGCGAGTGATTTCAAAAATAGGGAAAATTTTGAATCATGCGACTTACGAGACGACGTGACTTGCAAAACGAGTAGTTTTGTTCGGACGAAGCGAAAATTCAAAAATAGGTTTTCTGACTCCGTAGTAAGTAGCTTAATCACTTCTGTTACCTACAGAATCGGAAATTCTCGAATGTTCTGGAAGCAACGCAAGAGCCTGCATGCCGCTAGTATAAAAGCAGGACGTGTGAGCCAGCGAGTCACTAACGATTTTTTTTTATGTGATAGGTAGCAAGCAAGCAGGCGGATCACCTGATTGCGCGCGCACTTGTAACACCAGTGGAGTTACAAGTGCGCTGCCAACCTTTTACTCACCTTGTGGTAGGCGTTCCAGGAGACGCAGGAGATCTTGTGCGAGCACTGCATCTCGGCGCACGGTAGTGCACGCGCCGCGTCGTCGCTGTGTGTCGCTGTGTGTCACTCACCTTGTGGTAGGCGTTCCAGGAGACGCAGGAGATCTTGTGCGAGCACTGCATCTCGGCGCACGGTAGTGCACGCGCCGCGTCGTCGGTGTGTGTCGCTGTGTGTCACTCACCTTGTGGTAGGCGTTCCAGGAGACGCAGGAGATCTTGTGCGAGCACTGCATCTCGGCGCACGGTAGTGCACGCGCCGCGTCGTCGGTGTGTGTCGCTGTGTGTCGCTCACCTTGTGGTAGGCGTTCCAGGAGACGCAGGAGATCTTGTGCGAGCACTGCATCTCGGCGCACGGGTAGTGCACGTCCACCGCGTCTCGAACCACCGCCTCGTACTCGAACACCTGCGACCAAGCGACCACAGCTAAAATATTCATTTATTACAACAACATCCCCAGTGTTAAGTACAGTGTCGTTTAGTCACTAAAGTCCAACAGCATCGTGCGGCCGTTACACGTTGGCGGGGGCGACACACCAACAGCTATAGGGCGTAGCGCCCGGTACCGCGTGAAGGTTAATAGATCCACTCGGAACAGTGATATTGGAGGCAAATGGAATCAAATGATACCTACATGGACATTAACTTAAAAACGAATGACGCTTGTAGTCAAATTATACATGGATTCAAAAGACACTTTAGGGATATATTTACCCTTTGGGAATAATCTGACACTTTAAGAGGACAAATGACAATTAAGGGTTAGATAGTCCTAGGAGATTAAATGACACTTTGGGGGTATATTTACCCTTTGGAAGTAATCTGACGCTTCAATCAATTGAAGCTTGGGAATGAGGGCTCAAATGATCTTTGAACAAGAGACACTTTCAGAATTGCGACTTTAAGATCCAATCCAAACACCCTGGGGCATAAATGCTACTTAGTTACAGTCATTAAGGTTGCAACCACTCACCTTAATCCTCTTCGTAACCCCAGCTATCGCAATAAACTCGTCATCCTTATCAAACTCTATCGTAGACACGATCGTCGAGTAGTTGATCGCGTCGCTGCAGTAGGACAGCGTGGCGAGGGGGCGCAGCGCCCGGTACCGCGAGGGTACCAGATCCTCTCGGAACAACGATAGTTGGAGGCAAATGACACTTGGAGTCTAACGACACTTTAGAGGTATATTTACCCTTCTGGGGGCAACCGACACATTAAGGGGACAAATGACACTTTAGGGTTAGATGGTACAGGAGATCAAATGACACTTAAATGACACTTGGAGTCAAATGATACATGGAGATAAATATCACTTGGATGAAATGGAACTTGAAGACAAATGACGCTTGTAGTCAAATTATACTTGGAGTCAAATGACACTTTTGGGGTATATTTATCCCTTGGGGGTAATCTGACACTTTACGGCGACAAATGACACTTTTGGGTCAGATGATACTAGGAGATCAAATGACACTTATTAGTCAAATGACACTTTGGGGGTTTATTTACCTTTTAGGGGGTAACTTTAGGGTTAAATTATACTTGATGTTGGTGATCGAATGTCACTTAGGCATGGGGTGTAAGAGACTTTTGGAATCGAATGACACAGGGCTAATGGACATTTTTGGTGTCAATTGCAACTTTCGAAATCAAACAACAGTCGGGGTCATAAAATGCTACTTAACTACATATTATTGACCAATAACAACTTACCTTAATCCTCTTCGTAACCCCAGCTATCGCGATAAACTCATCATCCTTATCAAACTCTATCGTAGACACGATGGTCGAGTAGTTGATGGCGTCGCTGCAGTAGGACAGCGTGGCGAGGGGGCGCAGCGCCCGGTACCGCGTGAAGTTTAAGAGATCCTTTCGGAACAGCGGTAGTTGGAGGCAAATGACACATGGAGATAAATGACACTTTGGATTCAAATGCCACTTGAAGGCGAATGACGCTTGTAGTCAAATTATACTTGGATTCAAATGACACTTGCAGTCAAATGACACTAGGGATATATTTACCCTTTGGGAATATTCTGACACTTCAAGGGGACAAATGACACTTTTGGGTCAGATGGCTCTTGGAGATTAAATGACTCTTAAGAGTCAAATGACACTTTGGGGGTATATTTGCCCTTTGGGAAGCAATCTGACACTCCTTAAGTGGACAAATGAAACTGTAGCGTTAAATTATACTTGGACTTGGTGAATGTCACTTGGGTAAGGGATCAGAGGACATTTTTGGAATCGAATGACCCGCGGTTAACATACATTTTTGGTGTCAATTGCGACTTTGGAGATGCAACAACAGTCAGGAGCATAACATGCTACTAAACTACATTTATTGACCAATAACAACTTACCTTAATCCTCTTAGTGACCCCAGCTATCGCAATAAACTCGTCATCCTTATCAAACTCTATCGTAGACACGATGGTCGAGTAGTTGATGGCGTCGCTGCAGTAGGACAGCGTGGCGAGGGGGCGCAGCGCCCGGTACCGCGTGAAGGCCACCAGGTCCTCGCGGAACAGCTCGAGGCCGCGGCCGGAGCCCCCGGGCAGGCGCGTGGCGGCGCCCAGCGACGCGTCGAGGGAGGCCGGCGCCGGGGCCGCGGGGGCCGCGCCCTCGGGCAGGCGCTGGTCGCCGCCTGGACACAGGTACACATCTTAGGAACTAAGCACCTCGATCATAATATTAGGTCCTTACATATGAAATTGCCGTTTTGTATGGGAGGAACAAATAGTAGCATTTTTTGTAAAATGCGTGATACAAACAGAAAAAAATTAAAGAAGAAAAAAAATAAGTAAGGTATCTGTTGTTTAACAAATTTGATTTTGGTATTCCTTACGAAAGAGTCGAAAATCGTGATTATAGTTGCCAGTACGAAAAACGCCAATTTCATATGTAAGGACCTAATACACATTCTGTATTGCACAAAAAAAAAGTACAATTGGCAGACTTAATGCTAAAGCTGGAAGAGGCAGAAACATCTGTAAATCTAGATACAGCGTTAACGCGAAAATATTGTTTTCGACCTCTATATCGAAAGATTATATCGTTGACTAGGCATAACAAACATTACGTTAGGCATTCAGGAGACAAAATAACACTTTGATTGTTAAATTACATATTATTTAGAGAAGTTAAAAACTCACACAGCGGCGTGCTACTGGTGGCGGGCTCCGGGCCCTGGGGCACCTGGTCGGCGTCTGGGGGCGCGGGGGTCGCGGCGGGCGTGACGGGGGGCACGCCGGGGGTCGCGCCGGGGGTCACGCCGGGGGTCACGCCGGGGGTCACGCCGGGGGTCGCGCCCCCCGACCCCGGGAAGTACAGCTCGTCCGCGCGGTGGGCGAAGTAGCACTGTTGGGATAAACATTACTATTATGATACACAAAATACAAGTAGAAAAATGTTTATTGCGGTAACTTAGTTTAGATACAATATTTGTGTTTGATGCTACCTTTTAAGCTTAATTGTTAATGATATGCAGCATAATAACAGTAGACTAGAATCACTTTTCATAAATAATATTTTTAATTTACTAAAATAACCTATAACAACGAAATAATTACGATAAATCCATACTAATATTATAAATGCGAAAGTAACTCTGTCTGTCTGTCTGTCTGTTACTCTTTCACGCCAAAACTACTGAACGGATTTAAATGAAATTTGGTATACAGATGATCTAGATCCTGAGAAAGGACATAGGCTACTTTTTATTGCGAAAAAGGGGCTTGTAAGGGGTTAAAAGGGGGGTAAAAAGTTACTTTTCCACGCGGACGAAGTCGCGGGCGGCCGCTAGTAAGTAAATAATTATTGATCATTTTTAAGGATATAAATTGAAACAACATTATTATCTGACAAAAATGCAGGACGCATTTATTTAACACAGTCACTTTACAGGGGTAAAGGCACGAGAGAAAAAATCAAGTTCTACCAACATAACCTTTGCACAAAGTTACATATTAGCCAACATAACAAAATGTAAGGTTGCGTTGCATCCTAATAATTATATATAATTACTTGGTAAGGGACCATTCAAGTATTACGTAAGCAGATTTTTTGGGAAATTTAACCCCCCTCCCCCCATTGTCAGCAAAAATTGGCGATAAAATATACTTTTTCTTCCTGAATTTACCAAAAGTAAGCAAAGCCAAGACCCCCCCTCCCCCCATTGATGCTTACGTAATACTTGAATGGTCCCTAAGTTTCAAAAAGTTTTTAATGTGTTTTTTTAATGTTAGTTATTTTTTTATGATTTCGTATGCGTTTATAAACAGAACTGTCCGGCATATCACCTTAAAGCGAAAATAGTATAGATTAAGTATAATATGTGACCTGCACGAAGTCATCGAAGTGCTGCGTGAGCTTCCTCCAGCGCTGCGCGATGCGCGTCCCCGCCGCCCGCGCCCGCGAAGCTCTCCTCCTCCGAGCCCGGGCTGCCGCCACCCAGCCCTCCCAGCCCTCCCAGCCCTCCCACGCCCAGCCCTCCCACGCCCAGGGCGGACACGTCGGTGGACTCTGCAACACGGATATACAGCATGCGTTACACCAGGGCTGTTGTTACGGACGCCGGCGATAGCGCAAACTGTACAAGGTGATTAGTGATGATTAGTGACTGTAATTAGTGAAGTGATTAGTGGCGGAGTAATTAGTGACGGCAATTAGTGGCGGAGTAATTAACGATCAATGTATTAGAGATAAGTTAGAATAAGGAAAATTGTATTAGGTTAAGTTTATTTTGTAATAAATAATATTGAGATAGTGTTTGATTGATCCCCCTAAGTTAAGATCTGAGTACTGGCGATTAGGAAATTAGGTAGGAATCAGATAGGTAATTAGGTAGGAAATTAGAGAAAAATAGGTATTAGGACATAGGAACAGGTGAAGCTCACCTGTGATTGGACAGGGGCAGGGAGACAAGGACGGACGATGAAACATGAAAACCGATCCTTGTCTCTCGGCCGAAAATTACCTCCCGATCGCAGATACTAGTTGCGGACGAAAAAATTGAAGATAAGTAGGGCTATTTTTCAATGAAAATACACAGTTGACTACTCGACCTCAGCTAGAAAAGACCTCTCCGAAAAGGAACTAGGAAAAACGGCCAGTACAGCAGATCCAAGCCTGGGAAATCAAGCTAGCGCTATCTGTCTCTCATCATTTATATCTTGTTTCTTTCGCCCGACACCCGACGCCCGCTCCAACCCGACGCTGCGTATACGACGCGACGAAGAAATACCTACAGTCCACAACAGCTGTGCTTGTGAAGGACCGCATCAGAAATTATGGAATCTGTGGCGGTTACTCACGTACATGGAATTTCTATCTCTACAGGCTTCTGTTATATCTATCCCGTACGCTATGTCAGCAGATCTGACCACGTATGTGATAGACGATATGACGTCAGGAGTGTCCGTATATAAGCCCGTGGTGATGGTCCTACATTGTTAATTCATTTATAGCTCATTGTTCGTTATAATATAGCAGATAGTCACAAGGCGTAGTGTATCATTTCTCCCTGGTTACCAGTACCTGCCTCACGACGTACTGGTGAGCCACCGAACTGGCAAATAATCCGACAGAGAACCAGAGTCACCGACATAGCAAACTGAAGTGGCAGTGGGCTGGTCACATAGCCGCAGAACTGACAACCGTTGGAGCCGTAAAGTCCTTGAGTGGAGACCGCAACTCGGTAAGCGTAGTGTTGGACGCCCTGCGACAAGATGGGATGATGACGTTCAAAGGCTGGCTGGAGTGAGCTGGATGAGAGTGGCCGAAAATCGGGAGCGGTGGCGTGCATTGGGGGAGACCTATGTCCAGCAGTGGGTTGCTGATGATGTGTTGCTCGCCTGCAACCAGTGACCAGGCTGCGCGGTGCAACCAGTGACCAGACTGACCGGGCTTCCTGGCGTGGTCGCCGACGCTGCCGGCCAGCGCGGCCAGCTCGCGCTGCAGCTGCCGCACGGCGTCGCAGGCGGGCCCCGGCGCCTCCACGCGCGCCAGGCCCTCCGCCCCCGCGCGCAGGCCTCCCAGCACGCCGCACACGTACTCCATGTCCTGGGGGGGACAGCTTACTTATTAGAGACACAGCAATCGTGTAAAGGGGGATCGAAGATATAATCATGACGGACGTGACGTGAACGACAGATGGAAACGTTTTAGCATCTAATCTTGCTAAAACGTAACTCATGGACGGGGAGCGGGCGATTAAAAAGAGTAACTGGCGAGTTTCTTGCCGGATCTTCTCGTCAGAATCAACTTTCCGATACCGGTAGAATCGCATGTCTATTAATTTTTTTGTATATCTTATGTATCAAGATATATATTTATTTCATTTAAATCATATACATTATCTTTAAATATTTTCTTTATGTATGACGATTTGTAAGTGCTGCGTACAAGCCTATGCAAATAAAGAATATTTGACTCTGGAGAAATAAATAAAAAATTGTGTAAGTATTGCTTTCAAAAATAAAATTGTCTGATTTGGAATCTTTTTGAATCTGTCAAATTGAGTGATAATGTATGGTGATGACACATTGACATCTGTCAGTTTACTCCTCATGATTCAAAAACAAAAGTTAGGTGACAGAGT